>JBBDGT010000197.1:0-103506 GCA_037306005.1 Rhinophrynus dorsalis | reverse complement strand
TCTGCAGATGTCTCACCCTCAGGACTGCTGTCATCGCTCGGCTCTACACCTTCCCAGGTGGGGTCAGTCACCTCATCGTCCACCAAGTCCTCCTCCACTTCCTCACTCTGATCATCCTCCTCAAGTCTTGATCCCACCACATACTCAGTCATTGACAACTGTATAACATTCTCCTCAACAAGGTCTTGAGACGGAAATAGTGGTTGATTTAATGGCAACTGTGTCTCATCATCATCATCATCATCCACTACTTCCTTTGACCTTAAATGCCGTTCACATCTGTCATCTTCTTGAGATTGGGTAGCCTCTAGAGGTTGTGAATCAGGGCACAAGATGTCATGTTCCTCTGCAAGCGTGCTTGGAGAGAGGGTCAAATGAAGGATTGGTGATGAGACGAGCTCATCACTATATCCCAGTGTGGGATCACTTCTTTGACCAGACCGTCTATGGTGGGAGGAAGGATGATCAGAGTGAGGATTATGTTGACCAGACTCTTGGCTACTGAGAGTGGACTTGGTGGAAGACAGGGTGGTGCTTAACCGACTGGAAGCAGTATCAGCTGTCATCCAACCGACCACCTGTTCGCACTGGTCGGACCTCGAGAGTGATGTCCTGCGACGCCCTGTGAAATCAGACATGAAGCTAGGTATGGTGGATGTCTTTCTTTCTTGTGCTCTGGCACCAGGCACAGTTTCTCCGCGTCCTGACCCGCGCCCTGAACTTTCAGGATCACGTCCACTTCCCCGTCCCTTTTTACCCGCCTTCTTCATCTTACACAGAATATGTGACTTTAATATTTGAGTTTGAAAACTTAACAGTATTTCTTATTATTCTGCAACTCTGCAGAGTACACAGAAAAGGCTGCTAAACTGCGGTGAAACACACTGAATGGAATATGTGACTTTGATATTTTAGTTTGAAGACTTAACAGTATTTCTTCCTATTCTGCAACTCTGCACAGTACACAGAATAGGCTGTTAAACGGCGTTGAAACACACTGAATGGAATATGTGACTTTAATATTTGAGTTTGAAAACTTAACAGTATTTCTTATAATTCTGCAACTGTACAGAGTACACAGAATAGGCTGTTAAACGGCGTTGAAACACACTGAATGGAATATGTGACTTTAATATTTGAGTTTGAAAACTTAACAGTATTTCTTATTATTCTGCAACTGTACAGAGTACACAGAATAGGCTGTTAAACGGCGTTGAAACACACTGAATGGAATATGTGACTTTAATATTTGAGTTGAAAACTTAACAGTATTTCTTATAATTCTGCAACTGTACAGAGTACACAGAATAGGCTGTTAAACGGCGTTGAAACACACTGAATGGAATATGTGACTTTAATATTTGAGTTTGAAAACTTAACAGTATTTCTTATTATTCTGCAACTGTACAGAGTACACAGAATAGGCTGTTAAACGGCGTTGAAACACACTGAATGGAATATGTGACTTTAATATTTGAGTTTGAAAACTTAACAGTATTTCTTATTATTCTGCAACTGTACAGAGTACACAGAATAGGCTGTTAAACGGCGTTGAAACACACTGAATGGAATATGTGACTTTAATATTTGAGTTTGAAAACTTAACAGTATTTCTTATTATTCTGCAACTGTACAGAGTACACAGAATAGGCTGTTAAACGGCGTTGAAACACACTGAATGGAATATGTGACTTTAATATTTGAGTTTGAAAACTTAACAGTATTTCTTATTATTCTGCAACTGTACAGAGTACACAGAATAGGCTGTTAAACGGCGGTGAAACACACTGAATGGAATATGTGACTTTAATATTTGAGTTTGAAAACTTAACAGTATTTCTTATTATTCTGCAACTGTACAGAGTACACAGAATAGGCTGTTAAACGGCGGTGAAACACACTGAATGGAATATGTGACTTTAATATTTGAGTTTGAAAACTTAACAGTATTTCTTATTATTCTGCAACTCTGCAGAGTACACAGAAAAGGCTGCTAAACTGCGGTGAAACACACTGAATGGAATATGTGACTTTGAAATTTTAGTTTGAAGACTTAACAGTATTTCTTCCTATTCTGCAACTCTGCACAGTACACAGAATGTGCTGCTAAACTGCGGCGAAGCACACTGAATGGAATATGTGACTTTGATATTTTAGTTTGAAGACTTAACAGTATTTCTTCCTATTCTGCAACTCTGCACAGTACACAGAATGTGCTGCTACACTGCGGCGAAGCACACTGAATGGAATATGTGACTTTGATATTTTAGTTTGAAGACTTAACAGTATTTCTTCCTATTCTGCAACTCTGCACAGTACACAGAATGTGCTGCTACACTGCGGCGAAGCACACTGAATGGAATATGTGACTTTGATATTTTAGTTTGAAGACTTAACAGTATTTATTCCTATTCTGCAACTCTGCACAGTACACAGAATGTGCTGCTAAACTGCGGCGAAGCACACTGAATGGAATATGTGACTTTGAAATTTTAGTTTGAAGACTTAACAGTATTTCTTCCTATTCTGCAACTCTGCACAGTACACAGAATGTGCTGCTAAACTGCGGCGAAGCACACTGAATGGAATATGTGACTTTGATATTTTAGTTTGAAGACTTAACAGTATTTCTTCCTATTCTGCAACTCTGCACAGTACACAGAATGTGCTGCTACACTGCGGCGAAGCACACTGAATGGAATATGTGACTTTGATATTTTAGTTTGAAGACTTAACAGTATTTCTTCCTATTCTGCAACTCTGCACAGTACACAGAATAGGCTGCTAAACTGCGGCGAAGCACACTGAATGGAATATGTGACTTTGATATTTTAGTTTGAAGACTTAACAGAATGTGCTCTAATCTGCAACTTTGCACACTAAACAGAATGTGCTCTAATCTGCAACTTTGCACACTAAACAGAATGTGCTCTAATCTGCAACTTTGCACACTAAACAGAATGTGCTCTAATCTGCAACTGTGCACACTAAACAGAATGTGCTCTAATCTGCAACTTTGCACACTAAACAGAATATATATATTTTTTTTTTTTTTTTTTTTTTTTTTTCCCCCCACACCAAATAACCTGCTGCCCCCACACACAGTAGTCCTAAAAAGGACTTTTGGTTCTTTTTTTTTCACAATTTTTGTTTTTTTCCTCCCTACACTGCCTTTCCCTTCCTATCCTCAGCTCTCCCTGGCTCAGACTGAGCCGAACTCGATGGTCAGGTGCTATACAGCACCTGACCACGGGTTCTGGCCAGCCAATCAGTGTAATGCCAGCAGCCAACATGGCTGCTGGCATTACACCGATGTCAGAGCCTCCCTGCACGTTTATTGGCTGCGCAGCAGCCGCAAAACGTGCGGGGAGGAGACCCGAACATGGCGGGCGAGCACATGCGGTACTCGTACGAGTACCGCCATGTGCCGAGCAGAGCGATGCTCGAGCCGATCCGAGCATCGGCCGAGCATGCTCGCTCAACACTAATAACCACCTAAGAGTTTGGGCTTCTTTTCCAATACTACACTGTATTCAGTAAGTTTATCTTGCTGTCTACTCCAGCTGGTGCCTGTTCTCCATAAATAAACGCTGTTGCAAATCACACCCCCGTAATGAGCTTCGGATTGATATGAGTAACAATTCAACAATGTAAACTACATTTATTCTATTTGCAAATTATGAAGAAACAGGAGAAAGAGGCAAGAAGTCTGCTTGCCTCTATAATTGGCTTTGCTGCTGTTCCTCATATTTCTGCCACTGTAATTAGCTGAGTGGATCCCTGGGCAGAACTACAATGGTGAAACCCTGCAAGATCACCAAGCTGTAGAAACTGGGGAACTGTCAGCTCTGGGGGCTATTCACATCTCCAAGGTAACCACAGCAGTGGCGAATGACCCAAGGCATAACAGGAATGTCTGTATATCAAAGTGGGATTGTTTATTGAAGAAGGGAATACTACGTCTTTATTGAGGAAGGGGCTACTACGTGCGGTTATGCAGTCCTTCATCAAGTGCTCAAGAAGTGCTGGAGACCATTCGTGCAAGAGCCTGGGATTTTCATTAGATCATTCATTTATGGCGCAACCAGACTGCCCCAGAATTATATCTCTTTAGCTTCCAGAATCAAGCTATTGACTGACAACAACTATCATCAGCAACAGCCAGTCAATGGCTGACTGAGAATGCTGGGAATTGCAGTCCAACAGTAACTGTAAAGATGCAGATTTCCCACTCTGGACTAACTGAACAAATAGTGAATGTGAGCCGATGTGTTCAGCTGAGAGCTGACATGATGACAGAGCCAAGGCTACAGAGCAACGGCTTAGACCACAACATGACTTCAGCTGGTCTCAGTATTATCATCTTTGGCACAGTGAATAGACAAATGGAGAGACGATGGGATCCAGAAAATCATAGGCAGCCCCCTAAATTGTGAATCCATCAATCCCAAGGCCAGGATCTTCTTATTAGCCAGCTGAGATCAGCCAATTGAGATACAGACAGCAATTAAACAGAAAAAGCCTATTGTGCAAACCCTTGGCAGGAGGAGGAGGTCACTCAGTGTCTCACCAGCTGGGAATACTTGCAGGCTTTGAGGAAGGTACTGAGCCAAGCTTAGGGACAGTGCCAAGTGCCAGCTGTAGGTCACCCTCTCTGCCAAGTGCCATTACTAGTGAAGCAATGGAATTTTGAAATGTATAGCACCAGTGACCTTTTGAGTTGGCTTTCTTTAAAACATGTTACCATGATTTACTAGTCATGACTTTTTTGGATGGGGCCACTACATGGGAGGATGTGACTTGACAGTGCACAAAATGTACAAGGATCAGACGGCATTATATGTAGGGAGTTGAATGTGTCATGATCTGTATCTTTGTACATGATGTGCCATACTGACAAATCACCAGAATCCCAACTCTGAGAGGAGAAGGCTGGTGTCCAACACTCCTCTGGGTTAGACAGTGGGAGACACTAGATAAGCACTGACTGGTTCATTTCATTAGCTGTGCAGACTAGTAGTGTGATTCAGTTACTGGTAGGATATAGCACACAGCAGTATCTCCACTATGTTTAACTTCTAGAGCAGGGATGCATAACCTGCAGCCTCCAGCTGTTGTTGGACTACAATCCGGGCTTATAATTTGAAGTCCTTTGCTACTAGCCAGACCTGAAAAGTTACTCACCACTGCAAGCCAAAACATACCCACCAGGGCTGAATTTCTACTCGCCAGGGCTAAATTTTCACTCGCCATTGGCTAGTGGAGAGTGGAAATTTTGAGCCCTGACTTACATTATTGTTATTATGGGAGTTGTGGTCCAACAACATCTAAAGGGATGCAGATTTCCTGCCACTGCTATATGAAACTATGGTGGTTCTCTTCTCTTATTAACCTTTCAAGGAACAGGGAGGTGAGCAATGCATTGCGTCTCAAGGCACTGCACACCTCTTTGGACATTGATGGGTTAAAGAAACCTTAATGCTGAAATACCGGGGGGTAGATTCACAAAGTGGCGATTAAGAGGTTATAAAGTGGAGTTGACTTCTAAAGTTATATCACTTCTCCAGTTCCTATGTTATTCTATGGAGCCTATTCACTAAGATCTCCAAAGTTGAAGAAATCTTAGTGCATAGGCTCCATAGAATAACATAGGAACTGGAGAAGTGATATCACTGGAGAAGTTATCTCCACTTTATCACCTCTTTTTCACCGCTTAGTGCATCTCCCTCCAGTTGTTCATACATAGAATATCAGGAAAGATATACTAATCTTCTAATGCAGCTGGTTTAAAAGGATAGTAATAGATCGACTTAATGACATTTAATACCGTACATAGTAGAAAAATAAATTAATTGCACCCAGTCCGATCTCTCAAACTTTTATGGTTTGAGAGATATAAGCTTACAAATTTCCCCCTTCCCTCCCCTTGCACTGACATCACTGTCTATCTTACAGAAGGAGATCTTTGTCCGCAGACCATCCTGCGGCTCTTCGGCAGAGCTGTAATCCCGCTGTTTAGAAAGAAATGCTTCATTTGAATATTCTACAAAGCGTGCCTGTTTTGCAAGCTTTAATAGACTAAGACATTGGCATATAAATCATATGCCTGCATTTCAGGGGATGTGCAAGAGCATATGATCTCTATAGTGTGTACCAGCGCACAGACTCCATAATTGTTTAGTGTGAGCCTTGAACAGCAACCCTATACCATGTGCAGGAGAATGGACTCCTTTTAATAACATTCCCCCTGCGTCTTACTGATACCTAGACAGAAAAAAGGAGCGCAGAAAAGGAATGCCTTGAAACACCATACGCTTCTCCCCGGCCCCCCTTGGTGCAAGTGATGTAAATAGCAGATATTTTGGTACGGATAACTAGCTTATTACATGGGAGATATAAACATGCAGATCATTTCTGGCAATGATTTTAGTGTGGAATCATATTAAGATATGTACCTCCCCTTCTATTTGATAATCTTCACTGATAGAAAAAAATGGCTTCCTTATGTACACTGCCCATGTTTTCCTATTAACCCTGTGAATGCCTACTTGCCAGATAATATGAAAAGTTAATAATTAACCCTTCAAGTGCCAGAGAGGTATCCAATTCATTGCATTGGATACCTCTCTGGCGCTCATAAGGTTATTAAGAGGCAATAGGGGATGTCAATTCTCTTAACCCTTTGAATGCCAGAGGGGTACGCAATGCATTGCAAAGTAATGCGTTTCGCACCCCTCTGGCACTCATAGGGTTAAACATTGGGATTATTACCTCATGTATATTATCAGAAATTGTTACACATCTTTAGTGTTATTCTAGATAGGGTGATAAGCGGGACAAATGCCCCTTTTTTAATCACTTTTAATAAAAGTTTGACAGATTTGGGAACATCTTGAAGAAGCGGCATAAGAGTGCTGGTTCAGCAGGGATATCTGTTTTTGTCTCATTTAACATTCACCAATGTAAACAAGCTTTCACACCTTAAAGCGATAGTAATACTTGTTTTCTGCAAGCTTTACTATTGTAGTTATGAAATAAAAAAAATCACAGCATCCAAGTCTATTTTGCTATAACTTTCATAGTTTTAGTGTAATATCGATCTAAAGTTTACGCCTCCCGCCCCTTCTAGCTGCATCAGTGCTCTAGCTGACAAACTTGGATTATAGTCCGCAGACAGGATGGCTCGTCTGGAGAGCTGAAATAGCATTGTATACACAGCAAATCTTCATGACAGTAGACCGTTGGCATAGTCTGAAGCAGTAGACCATTGTCATGAAGATTTGCTGTATATGCAATGCTATTTTATCTCTCCAGACGAACCATCTGGTCTTCTACAGCTCTGACATTGCTAAAAGGGTCGGGAGGGAAAACTTTAGATCGCTATTACACTAAAACTATGAAAGTTATAGCAAAAAGACTTTGATGCCTTGCATTGTTTATTTCATAACTCAATATTAAAGCTTACAGAAAACAAGTATTACTATCCCTTTAGCCGTTTGAGCTTCAGAAGGGTATTCAATGTATTGTGAAGCAATGCACTCAAAGGGTTAATGCAACTTAACCCATGTTACATACTAATGGAGAGGAAAGTCAGTGACATACAGTTCTCCATAGAATGTGGTAGAAACTGATGAGTCACTTCCTGTCAGTTAGAACTATCAGGAAGTAAACACAGTAAATTCACTTCCTGTCAGAACTATCAGGAAGTAAACGCACAGTAAATTCACTTCCTGATTATTTGAATTTTAGTATCTTCTGAATAAAAAAAAATGACAGCAGTGAGAGTGACCTGGTTTTACTCAGCAGGAAAAGCTCTATAACATATATGTTTTAATAAAAAAAAGTTTTCTGCTCCTTTAACATGCTAAAACTTATAGATCTCGGGTCTCAAAACACTAGACAAGTATGACTTACACCTCTGCCTCTCTGGAAGAAATTACTCTAATTCAGGAAGCAGTTAATTGGTATAAATCATGTAGTTGTAATGACTCTCACAACCTGAGAAGTTGGGCGTTCACCTTGAGACCCTGAGATACGGGTTAAAGGGATAGTAATGTTTCATAATAAAAGCAGCTCTAATTAATCATCATAGTATTTGGACTTTGGAGAGTGTTATTTCAGTTCTGTCAGAGTTGTAGTTCAAGAGTAATTGAATAATAAAGTATCCCCCTCCCGCCCCTTTTACTGATGTAACACTGCTCACCTCAGAGCAGCAGGGTGGTGTCCAAGTGGATTGCAGAGAGGGACAATTTTCAATTAATATAAGGGAAAAACTGTCAATGGGGCAGGGCTTTCATTGTTCTCACAGTAAGAAGACCATCCTTTGCTGTTATCTGTCTGGTCTGTGGACCATATTCCACATCTGAGGGGAGGTGGCTTACACTAGGTAAAAGGGGCGGGAGGGGAAACTTTATCATTCAATTACTCTTGAACTACAACTCTGACAGTAATGAAATAACACTCTCTATGGCCTAAATACTATGAAGATTAATTGGAGCTGCTGTTTTTGTGAAATATTACTATCCCTTTAAAAATGGGAGTTTTAGGGTCAAACCTTGAAAGTTTCCAGGTATGTGAATAGAGTTTAGGTTCATCATTGTATGAGCTGAATGAGGACCTATAGATAGCTGTGCAGATTGCTCATAGAGTCATATTGGAATGAGTGATACTCCTAGCAGCCTCAGTAACTGTTCCAACCATGTGGACGTCATCCAAGAGTATATGAATAGGCCACCATCAATTATTCCCCTAGAGATAAGACAGACAGGAGAAAGAAGAAGAACCTAGCTGCATCTGCTCAAGTTGCCCATGTGGACTTAGTTTAAGATTCATAAAATTGCATGTGCTGTTTTTTAGCAGACTGGGAAGCAGTTTTCCATTCCGTTCTTCACTTTCTGCTCTGTCTTACGCAACAGATTACAGCTTCTTGACAAGAAAGTGAGAAGTAAAACAGAAATCTCATATGCCTTAACCCTTCGAGTGACAGAGGGGTATACAACGCATTGCTTTGAACACAAAGGGCTAAGAGATTTTGCAGCTTCCAGTACGTGACATCAACGTCTCTGATACTCAAAGAGTTAACTCCATCTCCAAGTAGAACTCTGCTAGTAAGCAGATAATCAGGAATGATGCAAGGTTCTAGACTTCACTGCTGTTCGGTGCCAGGCTTCCCGTTGTGTGTGTTCTCCTTGACCTGCTGTGACCATGTTACAACACACACTTTAGCAAAAAAAAGAGATTTCGGAATTTTTGGCAAATATCAATCAGATTTTTTGCTGAACTCATTCAGTGCTAAAAGGTCAGATAAGAAGGAATTGACATGTTAACCCATCTGCTGCCAAAAGCAACTGTAGGGGTATGCAACGCGTTTCAAAGAAATTCATTCAAAGGGTTAACCCACACTTTTCCAGCTGGAGTAGCAGCTCATTGCAAGTTAAAACATCCTATATAATAATTTGCTAGGATGTTTGTCACAACACAGTCATGCGCAGTAGAGACTGCCTGCGTTCGGCCAGTCTCTACTGCACATGATTGCATTGTGTGAGTGAGGCAACACAAGACTGTATCTCATGGAAGAAAACCCCAGTATTCATCAATGGGGGCCAGATCTGTCAAGAATCACGGAGCCAAGAAGCAAGGGGGGGGGGGAGAGAAAGAGGCAAGGGTGGTGAAAAAGCCATGGGGGGCAAGAGGGTTGTGAGAGATGCATTTGTGGGGCACTAATGTGGTGAAAGAGGCATGGGGGCAAAAGGGTGACAAAAGAGGTACGGGGAGCAAGAGGGTCGTGAAAGAGCCATGGAGGGGAGCAAAAGAGTTATGGGGGGCAAGAGGGTCGTGAAAGAGGCATTGGGGGGCAAAAGTGTGGTGAAAGAGCCAAGGGGAGGCAAAAGAGGTATGGGGGCAAAAGTGTAGTGAAAGAGGCATGGGGGGGCAAAAGAGCTATGGGGGGCAAGAGGGTTGTGAAAGAGGCATTGGGGGGCAAAAGTGTGGTGAAAGAGCTATGGGGAGGCAAAAGAGGTATGGGGGCAAAAGTGTAGTGAAAGAGGCATGGGGGGGCAAAAGTCTGATGGAAGGGACAAAGGGATGGTGAAAGAGCCATGGGGGCAAAAGAGGTATGGGGGGGCAAAAGTGTGATGGAAGGGGCAAAGGGGTGGCGAAAGAGACATGGGTGGGCAAGAGGGTTTGCGAAAGAGGCATGGGGCAAGAGGGTGGCGAAAAAGGCATGGGGGCAAGAGTAGGGAGAAAGGCAAGGGTGATTATAAAGAGGCAAGAAGGGGTAGAAAGAGGCAAGAGGGGCAAAGCAATGAGTTGCGTACCCCTCTGGCACTCAAAGGGTTAACATTACCTGGCCCTTGGCCTGTGTACATGGGCGTTTACACTAATAGTATATAAACCAACTGTGCCATATAAACATGCAAAAATTCCTTAAATTCTCTATTTTATTGGGGCTTCAAACCCAACTTCAAACCCGAGAGTGACCCTTGGAGTGCCAGAGGGGTATGCAACGCATTGCTTTGAAATGCATTCTAGCACTCAGAGGGTTAAAGGGTTAAACTTCTTTGCCTATTTACACAGTATCCATATAAAAATTCACTAGGATGTTTGTCAGAAGCCCTCATGCTCAGTAGAGACTGCCCGAACGCACAGAATGCTGGGAGCACAGAATGCATGGAGCAAGGAATTCTGGGAGCACGGAATGCTGGGAGGTGTAGGAATGCTTGGAGTTCTGTGCTGGGAGCATTCTGTGCTTTCGGGAAGTCTCTACAGTGCATGACTGCGTCGGCGGCAGGACAGCAGCACACCTCAGATAACATTTGAAAAAAGGCATTTTGGGTTAGAGGAGAGATTAGAAATTAGAGAGGAGAAGTCTGACTGTTTGGCCAGGGATAGTGCAGAGCTATATGAACGGAGAATGAATTTGTAGTGTATGAAGTCAGCTGTGGAGTGAGATTTCCTCCAGTGCCTTTCGGCAGTCCGTGAGCACCTTTGGAGGTATCGCTTTTGTCTTGTGTGCCAGGGTTGTGGGTGGCATAGAGTTGAAGGTTCCACCATGTCGAGGGCTGCTGTGAGAGTGCTGTTGTACAGAGCAGTAGTTTTGAGGAGGTTGAGGAGAGGTTGCAGGGATGTGGAGAATTGTTGCGGCTCAAGAGTATGTAGATTTCTCTGCATGCTTTTGGTCACGGTGGGGGGGATGGGTTGGCATGGTATGATGAGGTTACCGGTGAGGAGGTGGTGATCAGAGAGGGGAAAGGGGATATTAGAGAAGTTGGAGACTGAGCAGAGGTTAGTAAAGACCAAGTCAAGGGAGTGACCATCACTGTGCATGGGGGAGCTAGTCCACTGTGATAAGCCAAAGGAGGTTGTTATGGAGATGAGTTTGCGGGCGGGGGGGTGTTATGATTATCTATAGGGATGTTGAAGTCACCCATGATGAGAGTAGGGACATCAGAGGACATGAAGTGAGGGAGCCAGGAGGTGAAGTGATCAAGGAATTGAGTAGTAGGACCAGGTGGCCTGTACATGACTGCAACACACAAGGGGAAGGGAGAGAAGAGGCAAAGTGTGTGAACATCGAATGTAGGGAAGTAGAGAGAGGGGAAAGCAGGATGCCTACTCCACCTCCTTGCCTGTTGCCAGGCCTGTGTGTATGCGTTAATTGAAGGCCTCCATGTGAAAGTGCAGAAGTAGAGGCAGTGTCTGATGATGTGAGCCAAGTTTCTGTGATGGCCAGGAGGTATAGGGAGTGAGAAATGAACAGATCATGAACAGCTGTTAGTTTGTTACACACAGAGCGGGAGTTCCAGGGACCAAAGCAAAAGGGGGGGGGAGGTTAGGTGATGTGGTATGGCTATTAGATTGTGGATGTTGCATGTGTGAGTGGGTTCTGCGGAACAAGAGAGAATGTAAGGGGGGCCTGGGTTAGGTGAGATGTCACCTGCAGCAATCAGGAGGAGAAGGGTCAGGGACATAAGGTGGGAGTGAGATTTGAAGCAGTGGGGCTTTTTTACAGGGGTAGAAGGAGATGGTGGTGATAGGGAGCGGAGGAATGAGAAAAGTTCTTGGGAGCAGAGAAGTGGTGAGTGAAGAAGTGAGGGTGCAATGTGAATGGAGTGACTTAATGTGCATACAGGAGGAGGAGAGTCTTATGCAGGTGAGAATGGCGATGAGAAGGAAATGAGCTAATTTGGCCATAGTGGGGTTAATACATGGGGCAGTGGATTTTGTGTAATCCAGGAGAGTACTGGATGACTTGGCAGGGGTCAGTCCAGTCCAGGTGCAGAGGGTATAGGTGCCAGGGAGGGTGATGAGAGTCTGTTGCAGGACTGTAAAGTATTTGGTGAGGGTAGGAGTCAGTTCAGGGTTAAATGAAGCAATCTGTTGTTGATCAGTAGCGGTAGATGTTGTAATGGTTAATGGTAGTGGGAGAAGAAATCAGGATCAGGGTTTTTTTTCATCAGCGGTTAAGTGGTTAATTGAGCAGTTTGTGAATTCAGTCCTGGTAATCCTGGTTTCTTTGCATCAGATGTTCAGCAGGTTTGATAGAAGATGCAAATGTCAGTGCTTGGTGAGAATAGATGTTTCTTTGGTCTGAATACAGAAAGGGTAGATCTTTAGTTGATAGTGGTCTGTCCTCAGTCCAACCTCTATCCAACTCAATCTAACTCACTGTTACACTGACTTAATGCCCTGACTTTAGGACCTGATACACTGCCAGCTAGTAACCTTATATAGAGAGGTCTAGGGCCTGGGATACAACACAGCTGATTCCAGTCAAGGAGATTTGCACATCGGAGAGAGAGACCGGACAATGAAGGTGTGAGTTTAGACAGACAGAAGGCAGCAGCAAGAGATAACTATTATTACCTGTATTGAGAGACAGAAAGGAGGAAGTCACAATCCACTAGAGATGAGATTCCAAATAGCAAAAGACAGCTTGCAATCAATAAATGATATCTATTACTCACTGTTATTTTGACTTAATGCCCTGACTTTAGGACCTGATACACTGACTGAATCCTGCCTGCCCCAGTGTTCTGCAGTTCTGGCTACATCTCTAGTGTTGCTGTCATCCTGAGTCTGCCTCGCACCAGTCTTCCTCAGTTGCTGCTGTATCCATCTACAATTTTTTTGTAAAGTTGATACCTTTATTGGCTAACTAAACAGATTTAAAATGCAAGCTTTCAAGACTTCTTAGGTCTCTTCCTCAGGCATGTTATACAAATAAATATGAAAACTTCTCTCTTAAATACAAGTACACATTACATTGCTTATAATGGAAATCAGATAAGAACGTTAGTCCAGATACCAATTCCTTGATCAGTCAATGGTAGAGGATGTGATTTAAATAGCATTCTTCCTCTGGGTCCAGGTATTTATGATTCCAGAGGGACTGTCATAAAAGTTAATTCACAATTAAGTACTGTGACAGAAATTCCCTGTCCCTGTTCAGGCCATAGGTCAAAGAGTCAAATTGTAACATTAATTTTACCTCCCATAATTTTCTGTCCCTCTGATTGCGAAATTGTCCCATTAGTACAGTCAATTTACTGTCCCTGACACTGTGCCCACTTTGGCAAAAATGTTCTCCCACTGGTGTCTCATTGACTGATCAAGGAATTGGTATCTGGACTAACATTCTTATCTGATTTCCATTATAAACAATGTGATGTGTACTTGTATTTAAGAGAGAAGTTTTCATATTTATTTGTATAACATGCCTGAGGAAGAGACCTAAGAAGTCTTGAAAGCTTGCATTTTAAATCTGTTTAGTTAGCCAATAAAGGTATCAACTTTACAAAAAAATTTTGCATCCTGTATTTCTACGGCTAACACGGTACCAACTCTCATGTATTGTATCCATCTACAGACTCAGTCCTGCCTGCTCCAGTGTTCTGCAGTTCTGGCTACATCTCATTGTTGCTGCTGTCATCCTGAGACTGCCTCGCACCAGTCGGTTCCCTTTTGAAACATCACATTACACTGGAACTACCTCCTCTTACAAACATGGCCCCAAATAATTACCTATCTGGCGACTAGCTGCTCAGTAGCGCTAGTCGCCAGAATTATTACCGTGTTCATGAGAATTATACACTGTTCCTGGACTGACAGGCAGGAAACCGTGCAGCCATCTTTCCATAGTGACGTCTGCAGGCATGCACTGTCAGTCCCTTTTGGAGCAGAGCGGCTCCTAGCAATGCCTCCTAGAGCCGGCTGGGACTGACTGCGCAGACGTGCAGATGTCACTATTAAAAGATGTCTGCATTGTTTCCTGCCTGTCAGTCCAGGAGCAGTGTATAATTATCATTAACGCGGTAATGATTCTGGCGACAAGCGTTACTGAGCAGCTAATCGCCAGATGGGTAATTATTTGGGGACATGTTTGTAAGAGGTGGTAGTTCTGTTTTAAAGAGAGCTGGGCAACGCAAGGTAAGGATGCTGGGAGTTGTGGCCAGTATATAAGGACATTTAATTATGCAACTTTTATGCAGCGCAAGGTTTTCATGTCGCTATTTTAAACACTACGACATGGTTAAATCGGCTTCTAGCCATGCAATATTTTTATTTTCGACGTTTCAAAAGGATTCCGCACCAGTCATTCTCACTTTTCCTTCTTTCTTCTAATTTAGCTATATCCATATATATATATGTATATGTATAGTAAATGACACATGCTACATATTGTGTAATGCGTTACCTTTGCTACAGATGGTAAATGACAGATGCTCATTCACCTCTGCAAAAGAAAAGGCACATGCAACAGACAATATTAAAAACATTTGGAATAATTTGAATAATTTTGTTTAGTGTGACACATCAGCCAGTGTGACAGTTGTATAGGAATACAGGGTGCCTTACTGCCACCACAAGGGAGAGTCACCTTTGTCCCTGTGCAAAATATTAAAAATATAAGTAATTTATTTGAATAATTTTCAACGCCGCTAAATAGTGGCAGTATTGGGAACTTCACAGGATAAAAAGCTAACGATCGGTGCCTGACATACTGTCAAGCACTGATCATTAACTAATCATTGTTATACTTACCTGTCATCCACTGACTGTCTCCTTCTGGCTTCTCTACTGTCTTGTAGCTTCTGTCTTCTTGCTGTAAAAACTGCCCAGAAAAGTGTAAGTTCAGTGCAATAGCTGGCACACTAATACATAGTTTAACCCCTTAAATGCCAGAGGGTTACACAACACATTGCAAAGCAATGTGTTGCATACCTCTCTGGGGCTCAGTAGGGTTAAAGTATGTATTAGTGTGCTGTTGTTCAAATTTTAATATGCCTACATGAATATTAAATGTTAAGGAAAATAAGATATTCAGTAATGTCACTTATAATGCTGTCATAAAATATTCCAATAAAATACTTAGCTTAATATTAATCACTGTGTACAGCCTCTGAGGCGGAGACAGTATCATGCAGCAAAGACACCCCCCCCCCCCCGTTCTAGACAACAAGACCATTGCTGAGAATCACCACACAAAATGTGTTAAACTGGATGTGTCTCCTATTTATAACATAGCCTAAATAGGCTACATATTGAATACTTCTAAAATGTTATTCATTCTTTATTTTTAAGTTTTATTTGTTGTAAATTTAACTTTGAAAATCTGTCCCCTACCTTCTTCCGTATAGACTGCGGTTACCTGCTCTGTAACCGCAGTCCGTCACTCTGCCTCTGCTCTCCTCCCTCTATCCAGTCTCCTCCAATGACGGAGGCTTTCTGTCTGCAAGCTGGAGCGGTCTCATTGGCAGATATCAATATCTAGCCAATGAGATCACTCCAGGTTACAGACAGACGTCTCTGTCATCGGAGGAGGGTGGAGAGCAGAGGCAGAGCAGTCTATGCAGAAGTAGGTAGGGGACAGACTTTCTAAGTTAAATTTACAATAAATTAAACTTTAAAAAAATATTAATAAAGTTTTCCAAGTATTCAACATGTAGCCTAACTATTTAGGCTATGTTATAAATAGGTGACACATCCACTTTAATTTGAGGGAACTCAGCAAACATGTAGCATTGTTGTTGTATATAGGAAAAGTACAGCTACTAATAGACTATTACATGCCGATAGTGCCCACCCAAAACCCCTAATTTCAGGAATCCCCACAGGCCAATACATGAGGATTAGGCGCCTAATAAAAATTAAAATAGAGGCTAAACTACCACAAATTACATTTCTCCAAAGGGGTTTTAGTAGAAAACTATTAAAGTGTGTGTACAATAAAGCCCTTCAAGCAGATAGGGGGAACTACTAATAAGTAACTCACAAAAGAGAGGTGAGAAAACACCAAAGGAAGTTAGATTGATTGGCACATATAATGCCCAAAGTGATGCAATCATTAACATTCTTAAAAAACATTGGCACTATCTCCGTCTCCATCCAGACCTGGCTCAGGTCGTAGGTATAACCCCAAGGATTACGTATAGGAGAAGTGCTAATATTAAAGGGATAGTAATACTTCGTTTTAACTTTATTTTATTTTGTAGGCATTAAAAAAACATGAAGAAAGATATAAGTCTTATCTCTCAAACCTTTATGGTTTGAGAGATATTCACAAGCAAAGTTTCCCCCTCCAGCCCCTTTTACCTAGTGTAAACAATCTCTTCTCAGATGTGGAATGCAGTCTATAGACCAGACAGATAACAGAAGGGGACAATCTTCTTCCTATGAGAACAATGAAAGCCCTGCCCCCTTGACAAGTTTTTCAGGTTTTTCCCTTATCTTAATTGAAGATTGTCCCTCTCTGCAGTCTACCTGGGCACCTCCCTTCTGATCTGGCTGAGCAGTGTTACATCAGTAAAAGGGGCGGGAGGGGGATACTTTGTCATTGAATTACTCTTGAACTACAACTGTGACAGTATTGAAATAATACTCTCCAAAGTCCAAATACTATGATGATTAATTAGAGCTGCTTTTGTTATGAAACATTACTATCCCTTTAAAGATCAAATTGTACGCAGCCATTATCAAACATCAACCAGTAAAAACTGGTTAAAATCTTCGATAACTGGGTGCTTTAAATGTAACAACTGTACTGCATGTACTAATATCAAGAAAACTAACACATTTATTGTAAATCAACAAGAATATAAAATCAAAGGTTTAATAAATTGTAAAAGCAGTGGTATCATCTACTTGATGCAGTGCGAGTGTCACAAGATCTATGTTGGTAAAACAATAAGAGAATTTAGACAGCGGATATTAGAGCACATAGGAGATGTAAGAAATACCCGTGACACCCCGGTGGCTAGACATATTATCAATGGACATAACTCAAATATTTTAGTTATGTCATTCATTGGAATTCAGAAAATAGCACTGACGAATCGAAAAGGCAATTTAGATCTACTACTGCTCAAAAAAGAAGTGGAATGGATATATCGCTTAAAAGCAAAGGGAGAGACAGGGTTAAATGAAGGTTTTACATATACCATAAAATCTCAGGTATAATACGCACCTGTGTATAATAAGCAGGTGTATATTATACCTAAGATTTTAGGGGAAAACAAGAGTGCCTATGTATAATACGCACCCTTGTTTTCCCCTCTTAGGAAAAAAAAAGTTAAGCCGGCCAGAACCCTTCCCTCCCTCCCGCGGCCTAATTCGCTCTCACAATAATGCTTACTTGTCCCCACTGAAGTCCGCTCTGACAATGAGGCTTAGGGTAGGTACTTCCTTCCACTGAAGTACCCATCTTCCCAGCGGGCGGCAAGCTTGCATTTGCCGCCCGCTTCGCTCATGGGCTTTCAGGACCTTCCGCTTCTATTACCATTGGCTGGAGACGGAAGGTCCTGAAAGCCCATGAGGGAAGATGGGTACTTCAGTGGAAGGAAGTACCTACCCTAAGCCTCATTGTCAGTGCGGACTTCAGTGGGGACAAGTAAGCGTTATTGTCAGAGCGCATTGGGCCGCGGGAGGGAGGGAATCTGTCAGCACAATTTTTTTTTTTTTTTTTAAATAACTCTCGTGTATAATACGCACCCCCCACTTCACATAAGGTGAAATGGGGTAAAATTGTGCATATTATACCCGAGATTTTATGGTAAACCTTTCATTGAGTAAATATAGCAGACATATATTGAGCCAATTGTAGGGAGTATAATAACAGTTTCTTATGTAAAGTATATCTCAGCTGGGACTTTCAAATTATCTTAGATTTGGAGATCACTGTATATAGGATAAAATGAGTAATATACTGGAAAGGTGAATAAGAAGCATATTTATCCATATATATATATATATATATATATATATATATATATATATATATATATATACTAGTGTGAAAGTCCGTATACACGGGCTAAAGTGCACCCAGCGGCCCCGGCTGCTGCCCCGGAGCCGGGAGCAGAGGCAGGCGGTGAGCCGTCTGGAGCTCACTGCTCCGGATCAGCGTGTTCACCAAATGTGCTGATCCTTAATGGGGAGCTCCAGATGGCTCACAGCAAAGCTCCCTGCGTGCGAAACCACTCATGCACAGTAGAGACTGCTGGAACAGACTGGAACAGACTGCTGGAATAGACTGCTGGAACAGACTGATGGAACAGACTGATGGGACAGACTGCTGGAACAGACTGCTGGAACAGACTGATGGGACAGACTGCTGGAACAGACTGATGGAACAGACTGATGGGACAGACTGCTGGAACAGACTGCTGGAACAGACTGATGGAACAGACTGCTGGAACAGACTGCTGGAATAGACTGCTGGAACAGACTGATGGAACAGACTGATGGGACAGACTGATGGAACAGACTGATGGAACAGACTGATGGGACAGACTGCTGGAACAGACTGCTGGAACAGACTGCTAGAATAGACTGCTGGAACAGACTGATGGAACAGACTGATGGGACAGACTGCTGGAACAGACTGATGGAACAGACTGATGGGACAGACTGCTGGAACAGACTGCTGGAACAGACTGATGGAACAGACTGCTGGAACAGACTGCTGGAATAGACTGCTGGAACAGACTGATGGAACAGACTGATGGGACAGACTGATGGAACAGACTGATGGGACAGACTGATGGAACAGACTGCTGGAACAGACTGCTGGAACAGACTGATGGAACAGACTGATGGAACAGACTGATGGGACAGACTGATGGAACAGACTGATGGGACAGACTGATGGAACAGACTGATGGAACAGACTGATGGGACAGACTGATGGAACAGACTGATGGGACAGACTGATGGAACAGACTGATGGAACAGACTGATGGGACAGACTGATGGAACAGACTGATGGGACAGACTGATGGAACAGACTGATGGAACAGACTGATGGAACAGCAATCTCTACTGCGCATGTGCGGTTACACTCACAGGGAGTAACACATTCTACCACTTTATGTTATAGGATACACATATATATATATATATATATATATATATATATATATATATGTGTAGCAAAAAGGATTTGCACTCCACACTATAGAAAGCTTTTCTTAAACACCGGGTGCCACAGAATTCAAATATACTGGTCAAAAGCTGTGCACTCACGGTTTTTTAAGTGGTTTATTTATTGTAATGAAAATAAACCACTTAAAAATCCGTGAGTGCACAGCTATTGACCAGTATATATATAGATAGATACATATATATATATATATGATAAAGTAAAGTAGCTCTCATCTAATATTTATCTTTAAGGCGGATAAAGTAAGTATTGAATGAATTAGGAGCCTAACAAGTCCCTTATGATCAATAATGAATTCCGTATTAAGGTATGAAATTGTTGAATCGATATAGATCAAAAAGTGCCCCATTTATTAAAGGGTTAAGTAAGGTTAGAGAAACTGGATCTATTTAAAGTGCCAAGAATATGGATATGCAAGTAACCCTAAAATACATTGAACTGGCATGTAAAGGGTTATCCGCAATGAACAAAATGAAAAAAATGTGGGCACAATAATAGAGAGGTATCGTAGCATTGTAAAGTATAAGTCAAATTATATTGTAACCTAATGGCTTATAATAACCAAGATATCTTATACAAAAAATGCTCTAATGGGTTAATACGGCACGATCTACCTAAGGGACTGAGATAGCTCAAGAGAAGGGTTTATTCAAGAGCTTTGCACTGTGAATAAATTTGATCTCAAATGTGAGCTGTACTTAGGTGTGACCTGGTGCACCAATCACAAAGTGAGGCACTCAAATTTGAAATGAGGACTAACGGACAACGAGGGTATTTAAAGCACTCGAGGGCAGACCACCACTGCTATAGTGCCCCTGATGAAGCCAGTGTGAGTCCGGTGAAACGCGTTGGGCTATAGATTAGTCTTATGAGTTGAAACCTATTCATGAATCCACATGGAAATATACAGTAGCATGGTATCAATAACCAGCAGAAAATTAATAGGAGTTTATGCAGACAGACTCTTGATCTCCGATCTGGTATAATAGGTTTGTCCCACCAGCTTGAATAGCGATCAGTAGTGATGATATCAAGTCAGATAGTTAGGTGCCGGTCATTGTTTAGTTTAGTTACAGATTTATTTTTTGTCTCTGATCTGGTATAAGAAGTAGTGGTTTACCAGTTCAAATAGAGACTAACGAATGACGAGATAATACTAAATGGCTCGGGTATGAGTTTTAATATAAGACCAGAGCAATACATCTATAGTTAGAGTAACGAAATGTCTCCCTATGAAAAGATTTTAGGGGGAGATAAATAAACTTGTTAGCTCTTGAACTACAGAATAGAGTGTCAAACTGCTTATTCCAATAGAAAGATTGAAGCCATCGTATATAATAGAAGTGGTGTGAATGGGCTCAAAATTGCTTAAAGGCACCAATTATTACTTGTTTTATATCTAAAACCACAGTATAGTGGAATTAAAATATCTTGTAGGAATAGGTTCCTCATTCCTCACTGTAAATTGATCTTTTTAGGATCGCACATCTAATTAGTATGTGACGACCCAAATATTTTAAACGTATATGTCTTTTTGATATTAATAAAGTAATTTGTTTGAGTGTTGCTACCCCAATATATATTATTGTTAAGATATGGGATTGTTACAAAGAATACCAAGAGGGTAAAAAATTAACCCCCATAGGTATTCACACTATTTCTTTTCTTTTTGTCTTGTCTTCTATAAACCTTTTTTTTTTGGTTCAGTAGAGGTAACATGCACAAACTGGCAATGTAAGACAATGTCCGTTTTTGGGATGGATCCTTTTCTAAATGCGCACCCTGTCAGGAAAGAATGATAGCAGCGTGCACGGAGGCGCACTGCTATCATTTAACCCATGTTAAATTCGGCCAAATAATTCGGAATGGATCAGAATTTCGTTTAAATCGAATAGGTGCTGTCCGAAATTAGGATCATCCGATTAAAAAAAAAATAAAAATTCGGCCAAATTCGAATTTCAGTGAAAATTTTGCCCGTGCACAAGTCTACAAAGGATCTGGTCACTAAGTATTCAAGAGATTAAAGCGAAACTTTCACCCAAATAAAAATAGATTTAATCTGACGGCTCTCAGTCTACTATTTTTAACGGCTATATTTATTTTAACAAAATCGGCATATTTAGAAAGTTATTTAATGTAAAAGAAATACCTGGTGACGTCCTTCCGCTGCGCACTACGGTACACTGTGCACCCCTCTGCTCTCCAGCCCATCCCCTTGCCGGCCAGAGCCCATATGCGCATGTCCTACACATGCAATGCAGGCTTATTACTGGGCTCTGGCCGGCAAGGGGATGGGCTGGAGAGCAGAGCGGTGCAAAGTGTACCGTATTGTGCAGCGGAAGGACGTCACCAGGTATTTCCTTTACATTAAATAACTTTCTTAATATGCCGATTTTGTTAAAATAAATATAGCCGTTAAAAATAGTAGACTGAGAGCCATCGGATTAAATCTATTTTTATTTGGGTGAAAGTTCCGCTTTAAAAACTCAATTTGAATAAAGGTCATTTTTATTTTCCCCAAAGGTACAACTGGTATGCTCCAGAATTACAACAGTCTTTTTTGTACATGGGCTCGAAATATCAGACTTCCCCGGTCTTAAAGCGAAGTATACAGGGAGGGGAAGCATGTCATGGGGAGGGTTGATCTGGATGTGGATGGGTTGTGTTAGGGGAGGAGTAAGTGCCATAGGCTTATATGTGGTTGTGGCAAGAAGTAGGCTGCCATTCGGTTAAGAAGGAAACAAGGAGAAGCATCCATCCCTCCCTCCCTTTTATTATTTTGGAGTTTTTGGTTAGTCCTTGCCAGTTCTCAGATGTCAATAACTTATGTGTTAAAGGGACAGTAATGTCCCATAAAAAATTATTAGAGTTTTGTAGAGGTTAAAAAAATAAACGATATGACACAGATCCTATCTCTCAAACCGGTATGTATGAGAGATATCCTCTGTTAAAGTTCCCCTCTCCCTCCTCTTCTCCTGACGTCAGCTGTAAGCTGACAGCAGGAGTTTCTGGTACGGGGACCGACAAGCGGCTCTTCAGCAGAGCCGCAATCATGCAATTTATAAATAATTATTTCTTGGGAATGGTCTACAAAGTGTGCCTGGTTTGCAAGCACACTTTTTAGACCATGCCAAAGAAGTATTTCTTTTATAAATTGCTATTTCGGCTCTGCTGAAGAGCCTCCTCATGTCGGCTGACACAGATCTCCTTCTGTCAGTTTTACAGCTGACATCAGGAGAAGAGGAACTTTAGCGGAGGATATCTCTCAAACCATAGCGGTTTGAGACATAGGTTTTGTGTCATATCAGTTATTTTTTTAACCTCTACAAAACTCTATTAATTTTTTATGGGACATTACTGTGCCTTTAATATTATGTGGATTTTACTCAGGCTGAAGCCTTTGGGAATTATGGTTTGGGTTATGGGGGTCACATTAACCATTGAAGCCAAGGTGTATGTCCGCTGGGGTGACTTTACCCATTGAAGCCAAGGTGTATGTCCGCTGGGGTGACTTTACCCATTGAAGCTAAGGTGTATGGCCAATAGATTAATTAATTTGGTATTAGGTATAAGATGCTGTAGAATATTGTGAATATTCACATTGGCAAGGATTGTCAGGTTTTAATAATGAATTAAAATTATTGATGGTTAATAAATTAATGTTAATGGAAGTATCTAATAAAGCTGTGACCTATTTTCCCCAAGAAGTGTGTTTATATGGGAGAATCATACCTTTTACCTATGACACGTATAAAGAATGTTTTGTTCCTTTAGTTTCCATGAAAGTTGCTAATGCTGTCATATTTTAAAAAATGACTCTATATTTTTAAACATTCCAGTCTAAAAACAGAAAGACTCTAGAATTAATGTCAGTGTAGTCCAGAATTTCGAAACAGACATTTTTTTTGTAACACAGGGCCCTGAGGGTGAGATTATTATATACCATATTCACTGACAGCTGTGAGCTTTTTGCAGACCTAATCCACCATTAGAATTACTAATACAAGTACTTGCTCATAGTGCTGAGGGCTGTAAAACACCTACATTTGTACTAGTTACTCTGCTGACATTCACATTGCACTTACAGCTGCCGGAACAAAGGACATAATTCATTGAGATAAAGAGGTGTAAATCTGGTGCAGACCAACTGTATTACAGGAATACAGTTAATATTCCATAACCGCACCTGGGAACTTACCATATTTATAAAATAGCTAGAGTTATTCTGGAGTAAACCAACTACCTCAGAGGGGACAAATAATAACTCATGTTAAATTAAACTAACCCCTTGAATGCTTCAGAGGTCCCCAATACATACATACATACATACATCAAGAGGAACACGGTGGATAGAAGGAGGAGAAGTGGGAGGGAAGTGGGTGGAACAGGGTGAGAAGGAGGAGAAGTGGGAGAAAAGTGGGAGGAGCAGGTTGGGTAGAAGGAGAAGTGGGAGGAAAGTGGGAGGACCAGGCTGGGAAGGAGGAGATGTGGGCGGAAAATGGGAGTAACATGGTGGGGATGGAGGAGAAGTGGGAGGAACAGGGTGGGAAGGAGGAGAAGTGGGAGAGAAGTGGGAGGAACAGGGTGGGAAGGAGGAGTAGTGGGAGGGAAGTGGGAGGAACAGGATGGGAACAAGGAGTAATGGGAGTGATGTGGGAGGAACAGGGTGGAAACAAGGAGAAGTGAGAAGAATGTGAGAGGAACAGGGTGGATCAAGGAGAAGTGGGAGGGAAGTGGGAGGAACAGGATGGGAACAAGGAGTAATGGGAGTGATGTGAGAGGAACAGGTTGGGAAAAAGGAGAAGTGCGAGGGATGTGTGAGGAACAGGGTGGATCAAGGAGAAGTGAGAGGGATGTGGGAGGAACATGGTGGATAAAGGAGAAGTGCGAGGGATGTGGGAGGAACAGGGTGGATCAAGGAGAAGTGCGAGGGATGTGGGAGGAACAGGGCGGATCAAGGAGAAGTGAGAGGGATGTGGGAGGAACAGGGTGAATCAAGGAGAAGTGAGAGGGATGTGGGAGGAACAGGGTGAATCAAGGAGAAGTGAGAGGGATGTGGGAGGAACATAGTGGATAAAGGAGAAGTGGAAGGGATGTGGGAGGAACAGGGTGGATAAAGGAGAAGTGGGAGGGATGTGGGAGGAACAGGGTGGATAAAGGAGAAGTGGGAGGGATGTGGGAGGAACAGGGTGGATCAAGGAGAATTGGAGGAACTAAGTTATAAAGAGAGACTGGCCAAACTGGGTTTGTTTACATTAGAAAAGAGACGTCTAAGGGGTGATATAATTACCATTTACACATGCATTCAAGGTCAATACAAAGAACTATCCAATGAATTATTTATGCAAAGAGCTGAGCTAAGAACAAGAGGTCATCCATTAAGACTTGAGTAAAGGCGCTTTTGACTAAAACATAGGCAGGGATTCTTTACAGTAAGGGCAGTAAGGCTATGGAATTCTTTGCCCTGGGATGTTGTGCTTGCAGATAATGTAACTGCATTCAAAAAAGCAATGGATGCCTATCTAGCACAGAACAATATTGACAATTATGACAGATGGCTTCAAAGCAGATAGGATATTGATCCGGGGAACTATTTGACTATCAATTGGAGTCAGGAAGGAATACATTTTTTCCCCCACACATACACACTTGGGGCTAGATTGGAAATGGCTCCAGAGGGCTTTTTTGCCTTCCTCTGCATCAACAGGGGTGTTATTGGCATGGGCTGGACTTGATGGACACATGTCTTTTTTCAGCCTCATCTACTATGTTACTATGTTAGAAGTGAGAGGGATGTGGGAGGAACAGGGTGGATCAAGGATAAGTGAGAGGGATGTGGGAGGAACAGGGTGGATCAAGTAGAAGTGCGAGGGATGTGTGAGGAACAGGGTGGGAACAAGGAGAAGTGAGAGGGATGTGGGAGGAACAGGGTGGGAACAAGGAGAAGTGAGAGGGATGTGGGAGGAACAGGGTGAATCAAGGAGAAGTGAGAGGGATGTGTGAGGAACAGGGTGGGAACAAGGAGAAGTGAGAGGGATGTGGGAGGAACAGGGTGGGAACAAGGAGAAGTGAGAGGGATGTGGGAGGAACAGGGTCAATCAAGGAGAAGTGAGAGGGATGCGGGAGGAACAGGGTGAATCAAGGAGAAGTGAGAGGGATGTGGGAGGAGCAGGGTGGATCAAGGAGAAATGAGAGGGATGTGGGAGGAACAGGGTGGATCAAGTAGAAGTGAGAGGGATGTAGGAGGAACAGGGTGGGAACAAGTAGAAGTGAGAGGGATGTGGGAGGAACATGGTGGGAACAAGGAGAAGTGAGAGGGATGTGGGAGGAACAGGGTGAATCAAGGAGAAGTGAGAGGGATGTGTGAGGAACAGGGTGAATCAAGGAGAAGTGAGAGGGATGTGGGAGGAACAGGGTGAATCAAGGAGAAGTGAGAGGGATGTGATAGGAACAGGGTGGATCAAGGAGAAGTGAGAGGGATGTGAGAGGAACAGGGTGGATCAAGGAGAAGTGCGAGGAATGTGGGAGGAACAGGGTGGATCAAGGAGAAGTGCGAGGGATGTGGGAGGAACAGGGTGGATCAAGGAGAAGTGAGAGGGATGTGAGAGGAACAGGGTGGATCAAGGAGAAGTGCGAGGGATGTGGGAGGAACAGGGTGGATCAAGGAGAAGTGAGAGGGATGTGGGAGGAACAGGGTGGATCAAGGAGAAGTGAGAGGGATGTGGGAGGAACAGGGTGGATCAAGGAGAAGTGCGAGGGATGTGGGAGGAACAGGGTGGATCAAGGAGAAGTGAGAGGGATGTGGGAGGAACAGGGTGGATAAAGGAGAAGTGAGAGGGATGTAGGAGGAACAGGGTGGATCAAGGAGAAGTGCGAGGGATGTGGGAGGAACAGGGTGGATCAAGGAGAAGTGAGAGGGATGTGAGAGGAACAGGGTGAATCAAGGAGAAGTGAGAGGGATGTGGGAGGAACAGGGTGGATAAAGGAGAAGTGAGAGGGATGTAGGAGGAACAGGGTGGGAACAAGGAGAAGTGAGAGGGATGTGAGAGGAACATGGTGGATAAAGGAGAAGTGAGAGGGATGTAGGAGGAACAGGGTGGGAACAAGGAGAAGTGGGAGGGAAGTGGGAGGAACAGGGTGGATCAAGTAGAAGTGAGAGGGATGTAGGAGGAACATGGTGGGAACAAGTAGAAGTGAGAGGGATGTGGGAGGAACATGGTGGGAACAAGGAGAAGTGAGAGGGATGTGGGAGGAACAGGGTGAATCAAGGAGAAGTGAGAGGGATGTGGGAGGAACAGGGTGGATCAAGGAGAAGTGAGAGGGATGTGAGAGGAACAGGGTGGATCAAGGAGAAGTGAGAGAGATGTGGGAGGAACAGGGAGGATCAAGGAGAAGTGAGAGGGATGTGGGAGGAACAGGGTGGATCAAGGAGAAGTGGGGGGAAGTGGGAAGAATGTGATAAGAAACTCCCCACCATCAGTGAATTAACCTCTCTCCCTGGAGACCCAGTCCTTAAAGGGGATCTATCACACCTATACATGTTAGTCTGAATAGTTAGTTTATGTAGCGACTAGATGTTATAATGTTTCATTTTTTTAATAAAATCAGTATTTTACTGAAATTAAACAAATAAATATTGCCCTACTCCATAGTTCTGGACAGACTGTGATTACCAGATCTGTACCTCAGACTGTCACTCTTCCTCTGTTCCCCTCCCTCGATCCCGCCTCCTCCCATGTATGCATCTAAACCGGAGCTCTCATTGGCCAGAGAGCGCTCCAGCTTACATACAGAAATCCTCCGTCATTGGAGGAGGCTGGATAGAGGGAGGGGAGCAGAGGCAGAGTGACAGACTGCAGTACAGGGCTGTACCCGCAGTCAGCCCAGAAGCAGGGTGCAGGGTAATCTTTATTTGTTTAACTTCAGCAAAATATTGATTTTATTAAAAAAATGAAAACATCATAACATTTAGTCACTACATAAACTATTTAGACTAACATGTATAGGCGTGATAGATTCCCTATAACCCTTTGAGTGCCAGAGGGGTACGGAACGCATTGCAAAGCAATGCTTTCCGTACTCCTCTGGCAGTCAAAGGGTTAACTCTAAAAACTGGAGTCTCCGGGACAGATCCAGAGAATTCCCAAGTACGCCCATAAGCTCCCATTTGGGTTGAGGTTTTCGTCCCCTGAATGCTAGAGAATGTTCCAGCACATTGCAGTGCAAGGGGCGAAATGCGCCATTTCATTCAACAGGCTTTTTCATTTTCCCCTACAGCATTCCCTCTAAGGTGGGCACACGTGAACAACCCAGCACAGAGAGGGTTAAAGACGAGTGTCTATGCAGAGCTGCACTGGAATAACAGATGTATCATACAGACCTGCCCAGTTCTAATTACTCTTTTAACACTTTCAATGCTGGGTCGCTCACTTGTGCAAACTCTTTCCTGGGACAGAGGCTGATTCTCAGGGCTCAGTAAATTCCCTTGTAACTCC
Source organism: Rhinophrynus dorsalis (assembly GCA_037306005.1). Taxonomy (NCBI): domain Eukaryota; kingdom Metazoa; phylum Chordata; class Amphibia; order Anura; family Rhinophrynidae; genus Rhinophrynus; species Rhinophrynus dorsalis. The sequence goes on along the minus strand of JBBDGT010000197.1, from coordinate 75,573 downwards.
ACCCACTTCACTGCCAGTTCTGATCAGTCTCCGCCCCGTTCTTCCTACTCACTGTTCATGTTAAAGGCAAACCCCGCCTCCCCAGCCAATCCTGTCCACCTCAATCAAGCACCACCCACTTTATGACACAGATTGAGTCATTTGAATAGTCCCACCCCCAGACCATTTTTGACCTCCAGAGGCATGGGACAAGAAGGTTCTCCTGTATGACAATATATTGCAGAGATAAGAAAGGGGAATTAGGGAACTCCAGTCCTCCAATGCCACTAACAGGGAATACGTACATATAGGTGGATCAATCTGTGACTCTGGTATTTTGATTCACCTGTAATCGATTAGAGATGTCTTGAAGATATGCATCTAGTTGCACCTGAGGACTGGCATTGTCCACCCTCTCTCATACCTCCCAAGTGTCCCTCTTTAGACGGGACAGTCCCTCTTTTAGACCCAAATCCCTCTGTCCCTCTTTCACACCCTGGTGTCCCTCTTTTTAGGACATCAGACTGTGTGGTGTGTATATAAGTGTATCATATTGATCCACAGCAATAAAACTCACATTAATGTTTGTTTAAACATCGTTACATTTGTTTATAAATTAGTGTGCTTAAATAAAATACGTTGGTCTCGTTATAAGTCATTTATTAGGTAACACAAGGAGGTGTCAATAGGTCATGAAACAGCCTGAAAATTCTCATTATTGCCCCGCCCACCGGTCACACCCCCAGCCACACCCCCTAAAACACAGCTGTCCCTCTTTGGCAATTTGAAATGTTGGGAGGTATGCTCTCTATAGGGATAGGTCCCCAGCTTGCCTGGTCTGTAAGCAAGCCTTCCCTAGAATTTGCCTCAAAGAGCTTTGGGAAGGGGGAACATGTCACAGGGTAGGCTGAGGAGCTAGGTAGTTAGGGTGATAGCTGGGAACTCTCCGATTTTGCCCCGGATAATCCGGTTTTGACTCAGCATTACCGGGTCTCCGGAGCAGAATCTGATTCTCCAGATGTGGGGAGTTTCTGATAAAACTCTGCCCCCTTGTGCTGCTTCCCACCCTGTTCCTTCCCACCCTGTTCCTTCCCACCCTGTTCCTCCCACTCCCCTCCCTCTTTTCTTCCTTCCCCGGTCTATTATGGTTATTTATTTTTTTTTAATGCTTTACAAGTCCCTCCCCCCACTCTCGATTAAGCCACACCCCAAATCGCGTCACTTCTATTCACTCAGCAGCAATATGGGACTCCCATCCGGGGAGCCCAGTCAAGAAAGTTTCTAGGTATGGTTAGGGTGTTTCTCTGGGGTACGAAGGGGCAGAATATGGTCCCGGGCAGGCCTGGACTGGCCATCGGGCATACCGGGCATTTGCCCGGTGGGCCGGTCCGGGCGTTTAAAAAAAAAAATAACGAACGAATGCCCCCCGCCGCCACCCCACCATAGGCTGCTCAAAAAATAAAAATGGGCTGCTCAGCCTTAAATGCCCGGCCTTTTTTTTGTCCCAGTCTGGGCCTGGTCCCAGGAAATACTAAGTGAAAGTAGTCTCCATCATGTACACCTGTGGGGTGCATCCTACTCTTCCCACCCTATATTAGGTAAAAAAAACACACTAAAAGACGTTCTGTCCTTCGAAACTTTAATATTTATATAACTATCAGAGACAATCTTACAGCCATATTAATGCTTCTTTTTGATTGACTCCACTTTTATAAATATGCGCCAGTGTTCCCTCTAAGGTGGATACAGGTGAGCGAGCCAGAACGGAGAGTGTTAAAGAGGAGTGTCCTTGCAGAGCTGCATTGGAATAACAGAGGCAGCATACAGTCCTGTCTGGTTTTAACTCTTTCAGTGCTGGGTTGATCAGTTGTGCTTACCTTAGAGGACACACTGCTTATAAACTGGAATGTGAATGATAAAAGTGATTTGTTTTACCAGAAATGATTTTGTACTAACCCTTTGAGTGCCAGAGGGGTACTCAACGCATTGCTTTGCAGTGCGTTGCGTACCACTCTGGCACTCAAAGGGTTAAAGGTCAGCAGCCTTTGGGCTTTGTCTGCTGGAAATACGTGGCTGTACCCATCAGGCTTGTCTGGACAGCTGATGGAGTACTATACAAATAAGTGTTGCAGTCCAGGCTTGGACAGGTTAATGTTCAGTGATGTTTAACCCTTTGAATGCCAGTTGAATACGCTTCTGGCACGGACAATGAGGATTCCCATGTAACTGATAAAAACTGTTATTCTGTTTTTTGGATAGCGCTGTGGCCTTATTTAACCCAACAAAAATGGAGCTTGTGTTGTTCTTGGGAGATCATACCATTTATGTGTCAGTGACCTACAGTTTGCTGTGTCCTTGTAAATGACAGGAGACCATGAACCCAGCTGACTGCTAGATCGCGGTTCCACACTTTCACTCTTTTATGTCTGATGAACAACACGAAAACAAGTTCTCTCCCAGGAAACCTCTCGTCTGATTGTCATCTTCTGCTGTTAACATTTCATGTCAAACAAGACAGTTTGCACAATAATACTATCTACACCTCCTCGCTGACCAACCCCCATCCACCAGGACCAACGTCATTCACTAACATTTTTTTAGGCTAGGTTTATGTAAAAAAAGGTAATTGTGACAAACAACTAATTACCATGTGGATGGAGACTGCATGAAATTGCAAAGCAATTGTCTGTGTCGTAAAGTGGGAGGGAACTGGGAGGAACAGTGAGGGAAGAAGGAGAAGTGGGTGGAACAGGGAAGGAAGGAGGAAAATTAGGTGGGAAGTGTGAGGAACAGGATGGGAAGGAGAAGAGGTGGGACGAAGGTGGGAGGAACAGAGTGGGAAGGAGGCAAGGAGGAGAGGTGAGACGGAAGTGGGAGGAACAGAGTGGGAAGGAAGAAAAGTGGATGGGAAATGGGAGGAACAGGGTGGGAAGGAGGAGAGGTGGGAGGAACAGAGTGGGAAGGAGGAGAGGTGGGATGGAAGTGGGAGGAGCTGGGTGGGAAGGAGGATAAGTGGGAGGGAAAAGGGAGGAACATGGAGGGAAGGAGGAGAAGTGAGAGGGAAGTGGGAGGAACATGGAGGGAAGGAAGAAAAGTGGGTGGGAAATGGGAGGAACAGGGTGGGAAGGAGGAGAAGTGAGAGGGAAGTGGGAGGAACAGAGTGGGAAGGAGGCGAGGTGGGAGGGAGTGGGAGGAACAGGGTGGGAAGGAGGAGAAGGGAGGAACAGGGTGGGAGGGAGGAGAAGTGGGAGGGAAAAGGGAGGAACATGGAGGGAAGGAGGAGAAGTGGGAGGGAAGTGGGAGGAACAGAGTGGGAAGGAGCAGAAGTTGGAGGGAAGTGGGAGGAACAGGGTGGGAAAGAGGAGAAGTTGGAGGGAAGTGGGAGGAACAGGGTGGGAAGGAGGAGAAGTGGGAGGGAAGTTGGAGGAACATGAAGGGAAGGAGGAGAAGTTGGAGGGAAGTGGGAGGAACGTGGAGGGAAGGAGGGGAAGTGGGAGGAACAGGGTGGGAAGGAGGAGAAGTGGGAGGGAAGTGGGAGGAACAGGGTGGGAGGGAGGAGAAGTGGGAGGAAAGTGGGAGGAACATGGAGGGAAGGAGGAGAAGTGGGAGGGAAGTGGGAGGAACAGAGTGGGAAGGAGCAGAAGTTGGAGGGAAGTGGGAGGAACAGGGTGGGAAGGAGGAGAAGTGGGAGGGAAGTTGGAGGAACATGGAGGGAAGGAGGAGAAGTGGGAGGGAAGTAGGAGGAACGTGGAGGGAAGGAGGAGAAGTGGGAGGGAAGTAGGAGGAACATGGAGGGAAGGAGGGGAAGTGGGAGGAACAGGGTGGGAAGGAGGAGAAGTGGGAGGGAAGTTGGAGGAACAGGGTGGGAAGAAGGAGAAGTGGGAGGGAAGTTGGAGGAACATGGAGGGAAGGAGGAGAAGTGGGAGGGAAGTGGGAGGAACAGGGTGGGAAGAAGGAGAAGTAGGTGGGAAGTGGGAGGAACAGGGTGGGAAGAAGGAGAAGAGGGAGGGAAGTGGGAGGAACAGAGTGGGAAGGAGGAGAAGTGGGAGGGAAGTGGGAGGAACATGGAGGGAAGAAGGAGAAGTAGGTGGGAAGTGGGAGGAACAGGGTGGGAAGAAGGAGAAGAGGGAAGGAAGTGGGAGGAACAGAGTGGGAAGGAGGAGAAGTGGGTGGCGTTTCATAAGAAACTCACCAGTACCGGAGAATCAGCCTCTGTCCCCAGAGATCCGGTATTTCACTCTTAAAACTGAAGTCGCCGCGGCAGTTCCGGAAAATTCCCAAGTATGTCCATAAGCCCCCATTGATATAAGTTGAGGTTTTAACCACTTGAATGCTGCAGGAAATTGCAAAGCAATGTGTTGGGGGACCGCTGAGTATTCAAGGGGTTTAAATGATCCATTAAATCAATGAGAATATTTATCTATTCCATAAGATGCAGTTGGTTTGTCCAAGAATTGCACCACTTTTCTTTGTACAGCTGCCTGAACAAAAGAGACTCTGGAGCAAACCATTTGGCCCATAGGGAACAAATAAAAATTCCTCAAAATTCCCATTGATTTAAAGGGATAGTAATGTTTCACAATAAAAGCAGATCCAATTGACCTTCATAGTATTTGTGCCATGGAAAGTGTTATTTCAATACTGTCAGAGTTGTAGTTCAAGAGTAATTGAATGATAAAGTATCCCCCTCCCGCCCCTTTTACTGATGTAACACTGCTCACCTCAGAGCAGGAGGACTGTCCGGATGGATTGCAGAGAGGAACAATCTTCAGTGAGCATAAAGGAAAACCTGTCAAGGGGTCAGTGTTTTCCTTGTGATCACAGTAAGAAGACTGTCCCTCTCTGTGATCAGTCCAGTCAGGAGACCAGATTCCACATCTGAGGTGAGCAGTATTACATCAGTAAAAGCGGCGGGAGGGGAGGAATACTTTATCATTCAATTACTCTTGAACTACAACTCTGACAGTATTGAAATAACACTCTCCATGGAACAAATACTATGAAGATTAATTGGAGCTGCTTTTATTGTGAAACATTACTATCCCTGTAAATGTGTCTTTTAACGCGTTGAACGGGCTCCATTACCAGCATCTTTTGCCCCTCCTGGTATTCCCTAGAATGGATGGCTTGGACATACCAGGCTTTCTTCTTTGCCTGGGCGGGTCAGACACGTTCTTGTGTCAGAACAGCTAATTTCTCAATCTGTGCTTTGAGTTTCAGGCTATATTGTACCACCAGAGACCTTTGCTCACGAACCTCCCCTTCTTAAAGGAGCAGTAAACGTTTCTTATGATAAAATATATATTGTAGGGGTTTTCCTATTGAGTAAAATAAGGGTACTCCTACTAGTGACAGATTTATATTTTCAGAGATATTACAGTTTAAACCCATGTTTTTTTACATTAGCAGTGCCCTCTAGTGGTCAAATTCTAATTAGATTTTCTTTTAGATTCTAATGGAGAGGAAAGTCAGAAAAGTCAGTAACATACAGTTCTCCATAGAATGTGATAGAAACTGCTGAGTCACTTCCTGTCAGAACAATCAGGAAGTAAACACAGTAAATTCACTTCCTGATTATTTGAATAGAACATCTGACAGCAGTGGGAGTGACCTTGTTTTACTCAGCAGGAAAATATCTATAAAATATGTGTTTTCATTAAAAATAGTTTGCTGCTCCTGTAATATTCTCACAGGTGTGACAGAGGGCCTCTCACTTATCAACCATGTAATAGCTCAAAAGGTGAGATCCTAGTGGATTTCTGCAGCACATCGCTGTATGTGTGTCACAGTGGGTACCTGTTAGTTCCAGCGTCGCTTACAGGGGCGCCGCTGGAGGCCTAGGTTTGGGTATAACACTTCGGTGTCAGTGGCCGTGTGTAGCCGAACTTATGACTGTGCCTCTCCTGCTGCCCCTAGTGGCCGTCCGTGTCCTTTCCCCAAGTGGCACGCCGGCACTACTTGACGCATGCCAGGTGGACGCATCTCTGGTTCGCTGTGTCACTTTCAGGTGCGAACCGGGATAAGTGACACAGAGACCAGTTTTATACCTGAGGAGGCTGTGACTCCACCCTCCTATTTCCTGGCTAGCTATTTAAGGGCTCTGGACCTTGGTTCAGTAGCTCTTATGTTCTTGTCTCATGCAGTTTATCTTCTTGGCGTTTCCTGTGTATGACTGGTTCTCTGTCTGACTACCCACTCCGTGTATGACCTAGGATCTGTCTGACCATCCATTCTGGTGCTGACCTGGGGCTGTGTCCAAATATCCATTCCGTGTTGCCTCGTTCTATTGGATACCCTATCTGGTGCAGACCTGTGGCTCTGGCTGACTACCTGCTCCATGTGTGACCTATGATCTGTCTGACCATCCATTCTGGTGCTGACCTGGGGCTCTGTCCAAATATGCATTCCATGTTTCCTCGTACTATTGGATGCCCTATCTGTTGCAGACCTGTGGCTCTGGCTGAGTACCCACTCCGTGTATGACCTATGTTCTGTCTGACCATCCATTTTGGTGGCTTTCCTCATTCTCGTTCGGATTACAGTCGGCCCAGTGCTTGGTTCCAAACAGATAGGTATCGTAGAAGTGGTCTCCTATTTCTGATAGAATCTCTGGCTTCTTCAGTTACCCTCTGTCTCTCTATTTTACTGCTCATATTTTATATTGGCTTAATAAAGGTGATTTTACATTCAGTACTGACTCCTGGTTTATTCCTTGTTGACCGTGACAATATGAACAGCAGGTGCTACATGTATCATTCCCAATTCCCTTCGGTTTCCATGAAAGCCATCAATATCTTCTTGAAGGTACGACTTGCATGCAATAACAAAATTAGTTTAATATGGTTCATTAGAGAGGAGAAATTCTGTCTTTCCATTTCTTTAAATGCGAAGAGATAGGCGAAAAAAGCTGAAAAATAATAAAAGGAAATAAATATTTCCTGCTTGGCGACATGTGCCATTTTTCTCCTGTTTATCTTTTAAGTTGAAAATGTTTGCCCATCTCTAGGTCTGAGTAACAACCTTATCTTTGAATACTCTATATCCTGATCTACTCAGGATGAAAAGATGGGGAGAATGTTTTATGCCCCCCCAAAATGTTGAAGAATAAACTGAACAGGCGCTGACACCTCTTTTTTCCAGCACAGCCCCTTTAAATAAGGAGAGAAAAGAGGACAATAATTGGAATACTGTTTGTCCAAAAGAACTAGAAGCAGATCAAAATATCAAACTAATCTAAGTCTACAGATTGTTTGAATTGTCCTCTGTAAAGTTAGTAACAAAACAGATCACTTACTTGTTTAAAATCCAGTTTAGTAGAAAAACATTCTCTTTGAATTAATGAGTAAACCTTTTATTTCAGTTTACAGATGCAAAGCTTAAATTAATTACCAAGCATAACTATATAATCCCTCAAATGACACAATATTATTTCATACACAGCTTGAAGAACACGTGCGTGGGAACACAGCATACAGGAGAATTAATTAAGCCCCTACGGGCAAAATTGTCAATGTAGCCGCCCAATAATCCTAAATACCGGTGTACCCACACAAACCAACTAATCATCAGACTAAAAGAAATATATACATGCAAAGAAATATGGCATGTATAAATAACAGTAGATATAAAAATAGTAAAACAATGCTTACATTAAATTTTGTGAGCTCAGTACTCCTTGATTTAAATCTCTGGGACAGGACACAGACCATCCAAGTTCTGCAACGCGTTTCACACTACTTAGAGTGCTTTAACAAGCAATGGAGGCACCAAAAATGTATTTAAGGCCAAATTATTTTGTTAACAAGTTTAACACTCCACTTCTGGTCAAGCTTGAATGCATTGATTACAAAGTTTTTCCAGACAATTAAAGAGTTAATGGGGGGGCCTGATTAGGCTAGTGGGGGTGGCTGGGTACTGTACATGTATTATTGTTAACCACTCCAATGCCAGTCAGTTTGCAATGCATTGTATGACAATCGGTTGCAAGCTGAGTGGTTAAGGGGGACTTGAATGAGTGTGGGGAATGTGGTTGGGTGCTGGTGCATATACACACACTGGGGGGGAGGGTACAGACTATTGCAGCCAAATGAGCCTTTTTCCCAAGCTTGGCAGCCCTGAGCTGTTGAGCCTGTGAAGACCTGTACGGCTACAAAAGGAAACATTGAAAATGCAACCCTGATATAATGTAATAACAGAAAGGCCCATCTGCAATGGCTTTTACTGTTCTTACCCTTTTAGTGCCATAGAAGTTAGGGAATAAAGGAGGCTGTGGTGTTGAAGTCTGAGCACGTCCTCTCCATTCCCACCAATGGACCAGGCAATATCTCACCAGTATTACAACCCATCCTATATGCTGATGATTAAGCAGGGTCGGATTTACCATAAGGCAGAGTAGGCATCTGCCTACAGGTGCACCCCACAGAGGGACACCTGTCATTGAAATAAAAAAAAAAAAAAAAATGATATATTTTTGTAACAACTCGGCACAGACATCCGCCGCTGGACCACCAGGGAGGTAGGAAATGTATGCAGGAGGCATGATATATTTTTGTAACAACTCGCCCATCGCATGGTAAGGTCCATGCCTTTTTCAGCTCAGACAGAATGCACAGACCTGTAGCTGCTGTTGCTCCCTCGTCGGCTCTAATGCAGAGCGCTGGGAGATCACATCATCTCCCAGCGCTCTGCATTCCTAAAGAGACCACGCGGGAGCAACAGCAGCTACAGAAGGAGGCACAGACATCTGCCGTTGGACCACCAGGGAGGTAGGAAACTTATGTGGGAGGCAAAGTGGGGGAAATGTGAAGATGATGTGGGCAATGTGGAGCTGATGGCAATGTGAGGGCAAGTTGGAGCTGATATAGTGGCAATGTGGAGATGATGGGGGTAAAATGAGGGCAAGCTGGAGCTGATGGGGCAATGTGGAGATGATGGGGGCAAGTTATTGATGATGGGGCAATGTGGAGATGATGGGGCAAGTTGAAGCTGATGGGGCAATGTGAGGGCAATATGGAGCTGATGGGGGATGAGTTGGAGCTGATGACAATATGGAGCTGATGGGGGATAATGTGAGGACTATATGGATATGGGGGGTAATGTGGAGATTCGAAGCATTGTGGAGGTGTCCAGTGGAGATGGAGATTTCTGTGCCTACAGGCTCCTGAGATGTAAATCCGGCCCTGTGATTAAGTTGTCTCCTTGCACAGATAATTCTCAGTGCATCTGGAAAAGTGTGCAGTATTCTCTATGACAAAGTGATCACCATCACCACACATCGCTGGACACACTTCTCCATTGCATCATCCCTTAGTGCATCTCTCCCTATAACTACAAGAGAAAATTGCAGTTTCATTTTTTTGAACTGTAATAATTTTTATACGAAAAAATCTCACAGTAATGAGAATACCCTTTAGTCCTTTAAAAAGTTATTTTCAATACTAATGAAAATGTTAATTTGAAATAATGATATTTTTCAGTGATAGTAGCATAGTAACATAGTACATTAGGTTGAAAAGAGACACGAGTCCATCAAGTTCAACCTTTGCCTCAGAACCGAGAAAAGTGTGAATTATATAGCTTTCCTGCTGCCAAATAAATTAGTGTTTATCAGCTCTTCCTGTTTTGTCTACTAATGCACAGTATAACCCTGTATGTTCCCTTTTGAAAAAAATGTATATAATCTTCTCTTAAATGTATCCATTGTATCTGCCATAACCACCTCCTTGCACAAGGGATTCCACAATTTAACAGACCTGTCACGGTTTTTGATGAACACTCAGACAGAACAGTAAGGTTAAAATGACTTTATTGAGTAAAGTGCATACAAGGAATGAGGCCACAGGCCCACAATACGAAACCACACTATATGGAGGATATATAGGCAGTAAGCAATGACTGTAAACAGAATGACTGAGACAGAACACAGGTAATAGAGGTATCTTAGGCAGGCAACCCTCTACTAGAGAACCTGGAGCGATCAGGCTACTGGACCCCGGCTGACAGCAGGACAGAGGATGGCAGTAAGTCCTGGAGATGGTAGTAGGCACGAGACCCAGATGACTGGGTGGCACAGAACCCAAAGAGGCAATGTGGGATCACTGACCACAGGACAGGGGTCCCAGAGTGACCGAGGACACCACTTACAAAGGGTAAACCCTAGAGTGCTAGGAGTGGATCGAAGTGAACACTGGAAGGCCACCTCATAGGACAGTGGAACAAGCGCAAATGCTGGTTCTAGGCCCTCAGGCCACTAGACACCCAGTAGTGCGTACCAATGCAAGTGCTGGCCCTCACCCAGGCACTGCAACACGAAGGAGCACACGGGCAGCTTAGATAGTATTAGATCAGTTAACAGGAGATGCCCAGAGATACATAGGAACTCCACCAGGGAGTGAGCCCAGCAACTAGCGCAGAGGGAGACACAGAGAGATCAGAGTAACTCAGTCAGCACTTGCTAGCACTGTACCGGTACTTCGCATGTACACACTGCCGCAGGCAGTAGGAGTAAGTGGCGATAGCACGAATGCTATGCCTATGATTGACAGAATAAGATAGCGCCACGCGGCGCACCCCAACTAGGCAAATGGAAACCGTTAACTGTAATGCTGGCCAGTTAGACAACGGAGGAGGCACAACCATACACAGATGGCAACAGAACAATGGCTCAGCGGAACAGGTTACAAACCAACGGGAAGCACAGACTGGTCAGGTGCACAGGCAAGGCTCAATAGCCAGGCAGACTATGGCAACGGGGTTCACAGCCAGATCAGTACAGCAACGGAGCGGGTTCTCAGCCAGATCAGTCAGTAACGGAGCAGATTCTCAGCCAGATCAGTTCAGCAATGGAGCGTTTCTCAGTCAGATCAGTCGGTAATGGAGCAGGTTCTCATCTGTTTCAGATCAGCAACGGAGCGGGTTCTCAGCCAAATCAGTCAGTAACGGAGCAGGTTCTCAGCCAGATCAGTTCAGCAACAGAGCAGGTTCTCAGCCAGATCAGTCGGTATCGGAGCAGGTTCTCAGCCAGATCAGTTCAGCAACAGAGCGGGTTCTCAGCCAGATCAGTTCAGCAACGGAGTGGGTTCTCAGCCGGATCAGTCGGTAACGGAGCAATACACGGAAAACACAGGAACATCGTCAGGCAAGCCGGGTCATACACGAACAGCAACACAGTAGCAAAACGTCAGGCTCAGATACACCACGAAAGGGCGCCTTAGGATAGATCTGACAGGATATAAAAAGGCAAGCCCCCTGGGTGGAGCAAAGATGACAGGCCAATGAGAAGGCAGCATGGAAATTAGGCACAGTAACAATGTCGCCGTCAGAGCAGGAACACGGGCACCGTGATAAGACCTTACTGTAAAAAAACCCTGAAGTCAAAAACTCCTTTCCTAAATTCTCAAGGGGTATCCCCTGGTTATTTGATCAGGCCTTGGAATGAATAGCTCATCAGAGAGATCCTTGTATTGACCTCTCATATACTTTTACAATGTAAAGTAAATAAAGTTTGTCTAGTCGTTCTTCATACGTCAAGTCCTCCATTCCCTTAATTAATTTTGTTGCTCTTCCCCGTATTCTCTCCACTTCTAGAATACCCTTTTTCATAGAATACGTATGGTGTAGTAGCTTCCACCAGATTTTCTAAATTTTTACCTTGATGCTTCAGTGTGTAATACAGAGAGGGGCATGTATGAACGAGCCAGTGCAGAACATTTGCTGTGCTTATAAAGAAGCTTTTTTCATGTACCTGGGAATACCTCCTTTTACCAGATTTACAAATCAAAATGTGTAATTTTTCTAACCCCCTCACTCATAAGACCCAGTAGGTCAAAACAACTGTCTATAATAAGGCATCATTGCCTGATACACTCTTTCTTCCCACATATCCACTTTCCTCCCTTATCCGCAAGAACCAAACAATCCGACACAATAATGGGGACATGGACACAGAAGAAGGTTTTATTAGTTATATATTTACACAAATAGAATAAAAAACAAATAAATATATAATGAAAACACATTCACTTTTATATACAGTTACATTTTATGTAAACAAACAAAATTATATTTTTAGGGGATTTAAAATGGGAGAATATCTGATTTTTAATATAGGTTATTGCAGGCTTTTGGAAATCTGTAGGAGAAGGCAGATAGACTCTTCTTCACGCAGTGTGGAATAGTCAGTGAACTGCAGGAAGAGGAGAGGTGGTTATAGGAAGTGTGGAGAGCAGGAAGGAACATGTTGCTCAGGTAGTTTAGTATAGTCAGTGAATTGCTGTCAGGGGAGAGGAGGTTATAGGAAGTGTGGAGAGCAGGAGAGAGCATACTGCTCAGGTAGTGTGGTGTTGTCCATGAGCTTCTGGCGGAGGACAGGAGGCTATAGGAAGTATGAAGAGCAGGAGAAAGCAGGCTTCTCGGGTAGTGTGGTGTAGTCAGTGAATTTCTGGCTTGGGAGAGGAGGTTATAGGAAGTGCGGAGAGCTGGAGTGAGAATACTACTCTGGTAGTGTGGAATAAGCCGCAACTGCCCACTCTTCTTCCTTATTAACACCTCAATAATGTGGTGCCAGACTTATTCAGAGTCTTCTTCCACTTCAGGTCTGCAGCTCCTTACTCCCCTTCTACTCTCTTAACACCCCAACATACATCCCAAACCTCCTCCCCTTACCAAGTAACCTTAAAATAAACACACAGAGACATGCTTAGGTTACAAATAAAGAGGTCAAAATGTTTATTTAGGGATTTGGCCCTGAGAAGAACCCTCCCTCAATCCCTGCCCAGGCCTTGTAGCCACAGCATGTACCAAAACCTGCACCCATCTGCCCACCACCAGGGAAATGGAGGGAACCTGCAGGCATTGTTACCTCCCTTACCCAGCCCCAGCATTGCTACCTCACCCCAGTGAGATGAAATGGCAGGACTGATCTGCCACAGCCCGTCTGCCATGTCTCCCAATGACATCAGTGCATCTTGACAATAAGCCCCTAAAGGCAGGCCCTGAACTCCAAGCCAATGACTCCTGAGCCATCTTAGGTTAAACTGTAGTGGCTGGGCCCAGGAGAGGCCTAGATAGTGTCTAACTGCCCCAGAGCTTTCCTTGGCACACGTGAACTCTTCTTTAACATTGCGACTCCATCTGCAGCTCTGTGGAAAATGAGAACAAGACAGAGGGTGGGTGGGTAACAGAAAAGTAACAATTAGTCCCTTATATAGTGGAGCTGGGGTGAGATTATTCCTCAGGTAGTGTTCAAATAGCCATTGAGCCTCTGGCAGTGGAGCAGAGGTTTTAGGAAATATGGAAAGCTGGAGTGCACATACTGCCTAGATAGTGGGGAATAGTCAGTGAGTTGCAGGCAGTGGAGTGGAAGTTATAGGAAGTAAGGAGAGCTGGGATGAGCATGCTGCTCAGATAGTGGGGAATAGTCAGTGAGCTGCAGGCAGTGGAGTGGAAGATATAGGAAGTAAGGAGAGCTGGGATGAGCATACTGCTCAGATAGTGGGGATAGTCAGTGAGTTGCAGGCAGTGGAGTGGAAGATATAGGAAGTAAGGAGAGCTGGGATGAGCATACTGCTCAGATAGTGGGGAATAGTCAGTGAGCTGCAGGCAGTGGAGCAGAGGTTATAGGAAATATGGAAAGCTGGAGTGATCATACTGCTCAGATAGTGGGGAATAGTCAGTGGGTTGTTAGTAGTGGAGTGGAGGTGCTTGGTAGTAAGGAGAGCCGGAGTGAGCATAATGCTCGGCAGTCTCATAGCTTTCCAGAGAAATAGTTATAAACTAGGCAAGACAGACAGAGGTTAAAGCAAGCATAAGCTAAAGGACCCATATTTATGTGGATGTGGAAACTAAAATGTAACTGCCCTGTGTGCTCTCATTTGTATGCTGTCCAGTGGCATTCTGGGAATGCAAGGAAATATTGGAAGATTGGGATTCTTTGATGGAGACATGCTTTCTGATCTGTTTCAGGCATGGAAATATATCATATCATTCATGTATGGGCAACCGTAGACTCTTCAGCTGTTGAGGATGATGGAAACTGTAGACCTCAAATTGCCAACCCCAGATATTAGAGTGCCAAATTGGTGTCCAATACAAGGGTTAACTCTGGATGTGCAGGGGTATTTGCCTTCTGGGAGTTGTAGTCCAACAACAGCTGGAGGTCCACATGTCTCTTACTTTGATGTAGACTGTACATATGACCTCTGACCAGACACTGTAGTTTTCATGAATGGGTCAGACCTCTGCCCCATTCTAAAGTATGTTAAACGCAGGTTACGTAGGAAAATTCCTTTGACACAGTGAAGAAGACATCTGGTTCTCATTACGTTTAACAGTTTTTACAATTCCTTTTAGTGTGTTTGTAATCCCGGGTTGACTAGGGCTCTAAAAGGAAATATCCCGCGGCAGATTAAAGGGATAGTAATGTTTCATAATAAAAGCAGCTCTAATTAATCATCATAGTATTTGGACTTTGGAGAGTGTTATTTCAATTCTGTCAGAGTTGTAGTTCCAGAGTAATTCAATGACAAAGTGTCCCCCTCCCGCCCCTTTTACTGATGTAACACTGCTCAGCCAGAGCAGAAGGGAGGTGCCCAGGTAGACTGTAGAGAGGGACAATCTTCAATTAAGATAAGGGAAAAACCTGAAAAACTTGTCAAGGGGGGCAGGGCTTTCATTGTTCTCATAGGAAGAAGATTGTCCCCTGCTGTTATCTGTCTGGTCTATGGACTGCATTCCACATCTGAGAAGAGATGGCTTACACTAGGTAAAAGGGGCGGGAGGGGAAACTTTGCTTGTGAATATCTCATAAACCATAAAGGTTTGAGAGATAAGACTTATATCGTTCTTCATGTTTTTTTAATGCCTACAAAATAAAATAAAGATAAAATGAAGTATTACTATCCCTTTAAGGACCAGCACTTATCTGTTGCAATATGACGTGGAACATGATACATTAAAAGAACAAAACAACAGGTCCAGATCTAACTAGAGAAAATAGTAATAACCACTGAGCAGAGAACCCATCAAATAGGCCTAATGCCCGAATGAAAGGAGGAGCAATTCAGGAGCAAATTGTACTGTTGGGGAGAAATAAAAATTGCCCCAAATTACCATTGGTTTAAATGGGTTTTTAATTCATCGAATGCATAAGAGGTCTCCAACGCAATTCAAAGCATTTAGGGGGCTTTAAACCCCATTAAAAGGGGATCTATCACCCCTTTACAACTTTGCCTAGATCATTTTGTTATATATCGTAGGTAATGAAATTGTATAAATTAGAAGGAGAAAAAACACTTGTTTGGTGAAATTAAAGGAATAAAGCCAGCTCTGTACCTAGTTCTGGGCAGACTGCGGATAGCTGATCTGTGCCCAGACTGCCGCTCTTCCTTTCTCTATTGGCCAGAAACCGATCTCTGCCAATGAGAGCGCTCCAGCTTACAGACAGAGGCCTCCGTACAGAGCAGGTAACCGCAGTCTATGAGAAACTAGGATGCACGGCACTATTTATTCTTTTAATTTCGCCGAACAAGCTTTTTTTTTAAAAAAAAAATGTATACACTTTTCATTATATACGATATATAACAAAACGATTTAGGCAAAGTTGTAAAGGGGTGATAGATCCCACTGGGAAGTGTTTTTTGCCTTCTTTGATCCAGAATTAGTCCTATTTTCTTCTCTGCATAATGCCCAATATGCATATCTGGGATCTGCCCCAGAGTCTCCGGTTTTTATAGTTAATTACCAGGTCTCCGGGGACAGAGGCTGTTTCTCCAGTAATGGTGAGTTTCCTGTGAAACTCTGTCCACTTCTCCTCCTTCCCACCCTGTTCTTCCCACTTCCCTCCCACTTCTCCTCCTTCTCTCCATGTTCCTCCCACTTCTCCTCCTTCTCTCCATGTTCCTCCCACTTCTCCTCCTTCCCACCCTGTTCTTCCCACTTCCCTCCCACTTCTCCTCCTTCTATCCATGTTTCTCCCACTTCTCCTCCTTCCCACCCTGTTCTTCCCACTTCCCTCCCACTTCTACTCCTTCTCTCCATGTTCCTCCCACTTCTTCTCCTTCCCACCCTGTTCTTCCCACTTCTCCTCCTTCCCACCCTGTTCTTCCCACTTCCTTCCCACTTCTCCTCCTTCCCACCCTGTTCTTCCCACTTCTTTCCCACTTCTCCTCCTTCCCTCCATGTTCCTCCCGCTTCTCCTCCTTCCCACCCTGTTCTTCCCACTTCCTTCCCACTTCTCCTCCTTCCCTCCATGTTCCTCCCACTTCTCCTCCTTTCCATCCTGTTCCTCCCACTTCCCACCCACTTCTCCTCCTCCCCACCCTGTTCCTCCCACTTCCCACCCTCTTCTCCTCCTTACCACCCTGTTCCTCCCACTTCCCACTAACTCCTTGGCCTTCCCACCGTGTTCTACCCACTTCCCACCCGCTTCTCCTCCTTCCCACCCTGTTCTACCCTTTTCTAACTGACTTCACCTCCTTCCCACCTGTTCTACCCACTTCCCACCCACGTCTCCTCCTTCCTACCCTGTTCCTCCCACTATCCCACCCACTTCTTCTCATTCTAGACTGTAAGCTCTCACGAGCAGGGCCCTCTGATCCTTCTGTTCTCTACATCTGATTGTACTATTTAATACTGCTGTATGTCTATTCCCAATTGTACAGCGCTGCGGAATTAGCTGACAATATAAAAATAAAGAATAATAATAATAATAATTAATTCCCACCCTTTTCCACTGAAACTCTGCCCTCTTCTCTTCCTTCTCACTCTGTTCTGCCAACTTCCTGCTTACTTCCACTTTATGACACAAGGATGATTAGCCATGCCCACCCAATTAAAGAGATAGTAAAGGCACTATATAAATGAATCTCAGTTTATTCTGTATACTTTTTAATAATGTTCTGCACCTTCCACGCTGTCCATATCGGTTTAGTTTTATTGTAAGTATATTATAAAGTTTCCATTCCTGCTCATTTTCCCTGCGTCACTTTTCTTCCCACAGATCTGGAATCCGGTCGATTGACTGGACAGATCGTGATGAGGGACAATATTGTCTGTATAAGGAGGAAGGGGAGCAGGGTTTTCCTTATGCTGACACAATATTGTCCCTAGTTGCCATCTGTCCGGTCCGGATTTCTCATCCGAAGGAAGAAGAGTGATGTCGGGAAAAGGGGCAAGAGGGGGAAACTTTAAAATAGAATTTCAATAAAACTACATGGATATGGACAGTGTGGATAGGAACAATGGCTGGGAATCAAAAGACAAAAGCAAGCATTATTTCTAGGGTAGTTAAGTGACTAAACGCCTTGGAATAATGTCCTATTGAAATGTCCTATTGAAATGTCCTATTGAAATGTCCCTTAAGCATGCAACTTCAGAAGGTCTCCCTTTTGATGCAGGTGACATTCTGATGTAGCCCTTTTGATGCAGTCGATATTTTGATGTCGCCCTTTCATAATCGACAAATGCAGGACATTTCAATAGGATGCACTCTTTAAGCTCCTCCCCTTTATGGTACGAATTGCATCATTTACATCCCTCTCCAAGGACGCAAGAGGACATGGTTCCCATGTATGCAATATGTGAATTAGATACCAAGCAGTTTGTTCAGCATGTTCATGGTGGCAGTAGACCAGAGGTACAAGGGAAAATGGAAGGGTGGATTAGAATTGCCCCCCAGGGCCAGATTTACATCTCAGGTGTCCCTAAGCAATTCATCTTAGGCATCGGCATCTGTAGAATTTTTTCCGGAGGGAGCAAACCCATAAAATGACCAACAGGCCAACCCGTCCAGACGCTATTTTTATGTGGAGGGGGCAAGTGTGTGTGGGGGCACCCATGATCCAACTTGTACTTAGCCATTCCCACGGCTCTACCCCTGCCAATGCCATGGTCACACCCGCAGACTCATTCATTGTGGCCTGACTTAGAAAACATTGCTAACCCATAAGATACAAATACAAAATAACATTTTAACCTTTAGTTGTTAGCAAGGTCTATAGTGTGATGCTTTGCAAAGTGCTGGAGACCTCTCAAGCATCCATGGGGTTAAAGATGCATGTTGACAGAGGACAAACACAGTACCACAGGGTCATCTTGTACAGTTCTACAGGGGTCATCACACCCCTGATAGCTGAACAAACACAAACAGATTGTGTGTCCAACACATATGCATTATGCACAATATCCCTATGGCCTCAAATCACACATTTGCAAGGTTGCCACAACCATAACAGCAACGTTGACACAATGACAGCACCGCACACAGGCAAAGCAACTGTTAAATCAAAAACTGATGGGGGAACACATCAAGCCAAGCAGTTGGAGGACACATGTTTCACCCAGCTTGATAAGCATCACAAACACTCTTTCAAAATTTGATCCTGGAACAAACAGTCAACCTAGGGTTAGCTAAACTGGCTAACTATATCCATAGAGAACCACAACATACACACACACACACATCTTAACAAGCACATGATACATTATACCAAGCACATGATACATGAGTGGATAATGAGAATGGTGATCACAATATCCGTGTAGCCAGAGTTCAGTACCCCTGAGTTTAAACATTTGTGTTTTCTATGTCACATAGTACATCCTCAACTTATATGCATTCCTCCTTGCCATTCCCAGGGTTCCGGTTACATATGATAATAAAAGGTCAATCACAGCAGGTTGCTTCCATCAATGTGCAGTACATTGTCAAGCTCCTGAATCATTGATTGGCAGAAAGGTATCCCACGCATTTCAACACAATGCACTGAATTCCGTTCTGTCACTCAGGTGTTTACATGTGAATGTCATCGTCTTGCATCCCTTTTGTCATTGGCCAGATTACTAATAACACAATATAATTTTCCCCACACGGCATCCATGCCTGTAAAGCTTCTCAAGAGCCCCTCAAGAGCCAGCACACGGCACCATCTGGATGCTACCACCACCACAGTCACAGTACGGGCTGCTACCCACAACAAGCCAACAGTGGCTGTCGCAGGAGTCCCAGCAGTGGAATCCACACCCAAGATGGATGCCACCAACATCTGGCCATTGCGAAACAATGCATTGGAGACCTCAATTGCATTCAAGGGTTTAAAAATTCCATTTAATTCAAGGGTGCTAATGAAAACCAACTACAGCACAGGGAGAAAATAGAAAAATCTAAAACATTCCATTTAAAATGAGGCTTTTAACCCCTTCAATGCTAGGGGCAAGCAAAGTATCTGAGCCATCTCTCAAGCATTCAAGTATAGAAAGCCCCATTTGTGATAAAGGGAATTTATTTGCCAGTTAGTTCGCTCCAGAATGACTCATATGTTGATTCATGATTAAGGCCTCAGGAATACAGAATAAATGTCCCGTTGGCTATATGCTTAACCCTTTGAGTGCCAGAGGGGTACAAAACGCATTGCAAAGCAATGCGTTGCGTACCCCTCTGGCACTCAAAGGGTTAAATCAAAACCAAACCCACAGTTTATCACTCAAGTCAATTCTTTATTTGTTTTAGGAAAGTTTTTAACTTAGTTAACACTTTCAGGACCATTTCAAGAACAGAGCAATGTAGATGCTGATATACTGATGTACAACCAAATGTACCAAAGGGCATAAATTCAAAATGACCACTTAATTAAATGGTGATTTTAACCCCTTCAATGCAACTGAGACCTCTTTAGCATTCAAACGTTAAAGCGATAGTAATGTTTCATAATAAAAGCAGCTCCAATTAATCTTCATAGTATTTTGGTCATGGAGAGTGTTATTTCAATACTGTCAGAGTTGTAGTTCAAGAGTAATTGAATGATAAAGTGTCCCTCTCCCACCCCTTCTACCTAGTGTAAGCCGCCTCACCTCAGATGTGGTCTCTTGACCGGACAGATCACAGCGAGGGACAATCTTCTTCCTGTGAGCATAAGGAAAACACTGCCCCCTTGACAGGTTTTTCAGGTTTTTCCTTATACTCACTGAAGATTGTCCCTCTCAGCATATGCCTCAAAACAGCACTTCAGACAGAGATGATACACCTGTCTCCGCTCAGGTACTCTGGATGTTCGATTACCTGATATAACAGACAGCAGTAGCAAAAATATTAAAAAGCAAAAAAGAAAGAAAGAAGGATCAGTTCCTCCAGTAGAAAACACTTATAAAGTTAATTAATATCTATTCAAAGTTGCTCCAACACTACGCGTTTCACAGCGATCCACACTGCTTTATCAAGTGTGGCTCAAGCTAACAAAGTTACAATTTACATTTAGTATGCTGGGATACAATAAGTGCTGTAGTTAAGTGGTTATACAGACGATTATCATAAACGGAACACTGGGTGAGCATACATTAGAAGTTACCTGCCCTATAGAACTTACAATCTAATAGAGATGCTTATCCCTGCACCCTATTAGTTTGTGGTATTAAACAGGGGAGTGATTATATCTTGGAACACCCAAACATTCTCAAACTGACCACCACCTATAACAAGCAGCACATAATGTCGCAGAGCACAAAAGCATCCATTTACGTTTATATTAGTGTGTGTGTGTGTGTGTGTGTGTGTGTTTGTGTGTGTGTGTGTGTTTGTGTGTGTGTGTGTGTATGTGTGTGATTGTATGTGTGTGTGTGTGTGTGTGTGTGTTTGTGTATGTGTGTGTGATTGTATGTGTGTGTGTGTGTGTGTATATATATAATATGTGGGGGGGGGGTCTATTCTTACATAACCTTCTAACTTGTCCCTTTATGGATATAACAATATAAGTTATATTTTCACTTAAAAGGCCAGTAAAGGCTAAGGGAATGAGCTTTATAATTGTAGGAAGTATGTGAATGCAATGGGAATCAAGTTCCCATAACTTAAAACTCTGCTATTTCTTTTTTGTTTATCCAAGATTTACAGGGCAGTGTGACATCAGAGCATCATGTAATGTTTCTGGGAGAGGGAACAACATTGCTGTCCTCTCCAATTAAACTTTGCGCTGGCGAATTGGGCTTCAGTGGGCTTCATTGCAGCAGACAAAAATCTCCAAGAAGTATATGGAGAAACACTGACGTCACCTCTCACTGCAGCTCATAGAGATCTGCAGGGCAAACAAAGAGAGAATGAGAGAGTTTTAACCTATAGGAACTTGATTTTCACAGCTGTTGGGTTTGTTCCTACAGTTGAACTACATTCTCTTAATCCTTTACTGCTTTACTTTAACCCCTTAACGACTCTTGACAGTCATAGTACGTCATGGGTAGATCTGAGTTAACGACCCATGACGTACTATGACCGTCATGGAATTCCGGGATACCCCCGCGGCTGCACGCCGTTCAGGGAGTCCGGAATCCGAATTAAAAAACAAAAAAAAATGCTCCGTGGTCCTTTAGTGGGGTTAAACAGAATGTAACATTGTTACACATTTAATATACTTGACTGAATTATTTACTTTTATTAATGATTTTCTTAGATGCCCTATACTTAATTTTTGCCTTGAAAGTTATCATTTTTAAAGGGATAGTAATGCTTCATAATAAAAGCAGCTCTAATTAATAATCATAGTATTTGGACTTTGGAGAGTGTTATATCAATTCTATCAGAGTTGTAGTTCAAGAGTAATTCAATGACAAAGTATCCCCCTCCCGCCCCTTTTACTGATGTCACACTGTTCAGCCAGAGCAGAAGGGAGGTGCCCAGGTAGATTGCAGAGAGGGACAATCTTCAATTAAGATAAGGGAAAAATCTGAAAAGCTTGTCAAGGGGGGCAGGGCTTTCATTGTTCTCATAGGAAGAAGATTGTCTCCTGCTGTTATCTGTCTGGTCTATGGACTGGATTCCACATCTCAGAAGAGAGGGAACTTTTTCCAATAAAAAAAATAATGAAACAAGAACAGAGAAGACTGTAAAAGAGACTCATCCTGCACTGGGTCCTCAGAGGCGCTGGTGTTGCCAATGTTTCCTGTAATAAATAGATAAGATCAGTATTGAGCTACAAGACCTCCACTCCAAGCGGACCCTGGAGAACACATTGGCTCAAAGCACACAGATTTCAATGATGTTTCTAACAGTTTGCACTTTATTCAGATTGTTTCTGATGGCTGCAGATGACATCTATGCCTTATTGCACAAAGGAAAAGAGAAGCGATTCTGATACAAGCTACATCTTAACACCTTAACGTCCGGTGTTCCTGGGTTTGGATCACCCTTAAAGGGATCGTAATACTTCGTTTTATCTTTATTTTATTTTGTAGGCATTAAAAAAACATGAAGAACGATATAAGTCTTATCTCTCAAACCTTTATGGTTTGAGAGATATTCACAAGCAAAGTTCCCCCTCCCACCCCTTTTACCTAGTGTAAGCCATCTCTTCTCAGATGTGGAATGCAGTCCATAGACCAGACAGATAACAGAAGGGGACAATCTTCTTCCTATGAGAACAATGAAAGCCCTGCCCCCCTTGACAAGTTTTTCAGATTTTTCCCTTATCTTAATTGAAGATTGTCCCTCTCTGCAGTCTACATGGGCACCTCCCTTCTGCTCTGGCTGAGCAGTGTTACATCAGTAAAAGGGGCAGGAGGGGGATACTTTGTCATTGAATTACTCTTCAACTACAACTCTGACAGAACTGAAATAACACTCTCCAAAGTCCAAATACTATGATGATTAATTAGAGCTGCTTTTATTATGAAACATTGCTATCCTTTTAAGGACTGCACAGACATCATTTGACGAGCCGGAACACGTGAGCAGTCAGTTTAAGACTCCCGTTCCACAGTGCTTAGAGTTATCTCTCTATCAAACAAGGGGTTAAAGCTTTTCTCATTATTGCTTGTTATAGTTTAAGGGTGTTTTCTGTGCCAAGAAACAATGAATGGAACGGGGGTGGAGTCATATGAGGAGGGGGTGTGACTTTGGGTGGCGCTAAGGGCACCTTCATTTCCTTGCCCAGAGGCACTGGGATGTAAATCCGGCCCCTCCCGGAGAGCAGCAAACATATATATTTTATCAAAAATAGTTGACACCTTTCTAATAGAAAATATTTCATAATCAAAATTCAGACCAGACCTATAACCTTACTATTAACTTGATTTGATTATTATAGCTGATATAGTGTTATGAGTCCTCCATCTTTTAACCCTTTGAGTGCAAGAGAGGTATCCAATGCAGATACCTCTCAGGCACTCAGAGAGTTGAACTCTTGCAATATCTCTGTTTAAATGCACAGTCAACGATAACATCCAGAAGAGAATCTTTCCCTCTAGATTGCGAAATGTTCTAATTTTATAAAAGTGCTTTGTCATGATTATTTTGTTTAAAAAAAAAAAAAGCCTTATCATTAATGAAAGTTACAATCCAATTTTCCCTTTAACCCCTAGGAAGCTAGAAATATCTGCAGGACACTACTTTTCAATGCATTGGAGACATCTCTAGTATTTAAGGGTTAAATACAACTTTTATTGGATACCAGTTTGCATAACCTGTAGAGGTTTGATTGCTGTGTACTTTATTTATTCTTATCTCCTCTCCTATCAATATATATTAATTACTTGTAGTTAGGGACACTGTTAAGATGAGGCCCAACAGAGTGGGGGACCTGATCAACTTAACCCTTTGAGTGCCAGAGGGGTACACAATGCATTGCAAAGCAAAGTAAGGGACAATCTTCTTACTGTGACCATATGGAAAACACTGCCCCCTTGACAGGTTTTTCAGGTTTTCCCTTATTCTCACTGAAGATTGTCCCTCTCTGCGATCCATCCAGACAGTCTTGCTGCTCTGAGGTGAGCAGTGTTACATCAGTAAAAGGGACGGGAGGGGGATACTTTATCATTTAACTACTCTTGTACTACAACTCTGACAGTATTGAAATAACACTCTCCACTGCCCAAATACTATGAAGGTTAATCAGAGCTGCTTTTTTTTGTGAAACATTGCTATCCCTTTAAAGCAGAACTACCATATAAACTAAAGTTGCCCTGCAATACTTAGGCAGGTGGCGACTAGCTTAATAATCATTATTTTAACTCTCAAAAGTGCCCCAGAGTAAAGCAATCCTTAAGCTTCCGATACCAGAAGCCAGGCATCACATTGGACATCTTATCTGTGAGCCTGTGTTTCAGTCCCCATCACCCTTCAGAGGCATTGCATTGGCCCGAACAGCTCTGGAAGAGACTGACGGCGCAGGCGGGCGTGCTGCACTAACCTGGCCATCAGTCTCAGAATATGATTGATAACTTTACACAGGGGTACTTTTAAGAAGTAAAAAAATGATTACTAAGCTATTCGCCACCTGCCTAAGTATTGCAGGGCGACTTTAGTTGATGTGGTAGTTCCGCTTTAATAACCATTTTCTGTCTAGTCTAGAAGTGTTTGCAAATTGTATGTGCTACCTGGTCTCTAGACTAAATATTGTTTCTTCCTAGGACCCCCTAATCCATCCTTATCTCCCCAACCCCCAGATATGAATCAATGCCAACTTGTCAATTCTAATCTTGTTATGTACTTATAAGTGAGTATGATTCTGTCAATCCATATTGAAAGAGCCACATCAAGTTTTGCAACCTGGTAACATAGGAACATAGCTAATGAGGCCAAAAAAAGACATGTATCCATCAAGTTCAGCCCATACCTCATCAACCCTGTTGATCCAGAGGGTGTAAAAAATGAAAAAAAAACCCACCCTTGAAGCCATCCCCAATTAAACCCCAAGTAGGTGAAAAAACCCTTCCTAACTGCAAAAGGAAGCTGGATATTTCCCTGGTTTGACATGTTGTCTGCTTTGGAACCAGCTGATACAATGCTCAGTATTGTTCTCAGCTAGTAAAGTATCCATTATTTTTTAAACAACTGCATTATCTGCAAATGCAGAATTCCAAAGCAAAAAATTACACAACTTTACAGCCCTTACTATAAAAAAAAATAATTGCCTTTGTTTTAGTCGAAAGCACCTTTCCTTTAGTCTTAACGGATGATCTTGTTTTGTGCTCAGTTCTTTCATTAAAGGAGCAGTAAACTTTTTTTATGAAAACACATATTTTGTAGAGCTTTTCCTGCTGAATAAAACAAGGTCACTCCCACTGCTGTCAGATGTTTTATTCAAAAATTATAGCAGTTTAAATAATCAGGAAGTGAATTTACTGTGTTTACTTCCTGATAGTTCTAACTGACAGGAAGTGAATTTACTGTGTTTACTTCCTGATAGTTCTAACTGACAGGAAGTGACAGGCAGTTTCTATCACATTCTATGGAGAACTGTATGCCTCTGACTTTTCTGACTTTCCTCTGCATTGTTATCTAACAGGAAATCTAATTAGAATTTGCCCACTAGAGGGCACTGCTAATGTAAAAAAACATGGGTTTAAACTGTAATAACTCTGGAAATATAAATCTCTCCGCAGTGGGAGTACCCTTATTTTACTCAATAGGAAAATCCCTACAATATATATTTTTTCATAAAAAAAAGTTTACTGCTCCTTTAAACAGTTCCTCAGAAAGTTCTTTGAATTGACTTTGAATATATGTGTAAATGGTTATCATAACACCCTTTAGATGTCTCATTTCTAATGTAAACAAACAAATCCAGTTTAGCTATCCCCTATTTATAACTCAGATCCCCCAATCCCTTTATCAGTTTCTTGCATGTCTGCACTTATTCCATGTTGATAATGTGTTTTTTTTAAGAACTGGTGCTCAAAACAATACTCCGTATTTTAGATGTGGCCTTACCAAGGATTTACATGCAAGTAGGAAATATGGTCAGAATTCAAATTTAGGTTGCAGAAATGTACCCAACAGTATATACCAATAGGGAACAAATGCAAAAGAAGTAAGTCACAACCAATGTGGTTAACTGCACATGTAAAGAAGGAAATGGCAAGGAAAAAAAAAGCATTCAAATTATTTAAGTCTGAAGGAACTGAACATTCTTTCTTAAAATACAGGGAGTGTAACAAAGATTGCAAAAAGGCAGTTAGGGTAGAAAAAATAGATAATGAAACTCGAATTGCAAGGGAAAGCAAGACTAATCCAAAAAAGTTTTTCAAATATATAAATAGCAAAAAACTTAAGAGGGAGTGAATTGGACCTTTCAAAAATGAGATGGGTGAGTTGGTTAGTGAGGATAAGGAAAAGGCCGATGTTTTAAACACTTTCTTTGCATCAGTATATACAAGGGAGCAAGGAATAGTAGACGAGCTTCCACAAGTAAAAAATAAAACAATACAATTAACAGATATTGGGTTAACTCAAGAAGATGTCATGGGAAGACTGAACAAAATTAAAGCTGACAAAGTACCGGGTCCTGATGGTATACATCCAAGGGTTCTTCAGGAAATCAGTGCAGTGTTGGCAAAACCCTATATTTACTCTTTAAAGATTCTATTACCACAGACTCAGTGCCACAGGATTGGCGAACAGCTAACATAGTGCCTCTGTTTAAGAAGGGAACTAAAACAGAACCTGGGAATTATAGACCTGTGAGTTTGACCCCTGTAGTGGGAAAACTGCTAGAAGGGTTAAAAAGGGACTATATTCAGGATTACAACACAAAAAAATAAAATCATTAGCACAAATCAATATGGTTTTGTGAAGAATAGATCATGCCAAACTAATCTTTTCAGCTTCTATGAGGAAGTAAGTAGCAACCTTGACAATGGCAAGGCAGTAGATGTACTATATCTAGACTTTGCAAAGGCATTTGATACAGTACCACACAGAAGGCTGGTGGATAAAATAAGGAAATTGGGGCTAGGAGATAACCTTTGCAATTGGATACAAAACTGGCTGAAGGATAGGGAACAGTGTGTGGTTGTACATGGAAAATTCTCCAATACAGTTAAACTGGAGAGTGGAGTACCTCAGGTTCAGTATTGGGTCCGCTGCTTTTTAACATGTTTATAAATTACATGGAAATAGATATAGAAAGCAAAATATCAATATTTGCAGATGATACTAAATTATGCAAAGTCATTAATTCAGAACAGGATATTTTCTCTCTACAGAGGGACTTACATGCAATGTCAGATTGGGCAAACAAATGGAATATGAAGTTTAATGTGGGGAAGTCATGCATTTGGGAGGAAACAATCCCAAGGCTACTTATGACTTAATGGAATCATTTTAGGGGACTCATTGCTAGAGAAAGACCTGGGTATCCTTGTCAACTACAAACTTTGAAACAGAGACCAGTGTCAAACAGCAGTAGCAAAGGCAAACAAAATCCATAAAAAGTGGTATTGAAGCAAGAGTGGATAACATTATTTTGCCATTATACAAATCATTGGTAAGACCTCACCTTGAGTATGCAGTGCAATTTTGGGCACCGGTTCTGAAAAAGAATATACTAGAACTAGAGAGGGTACAGCAAAGAGCAACAAAATTAATTAAGGGAATGGAGGACTTGACTTATGAGGAACGACTAAACAAACTTGGTTTATTTACTCTAGAGAAAAGACGACTAAGAGGAGACCTTATCACATTATACAAGTATATGAGAGGTCAATACAAGGATCTCTGCGGTGTGCTATTTATTCCAAGGCCTGATCAGGTGACCAGGGGACATACCTTGAGATTAGAGGAAAGGAGGTTTAAACTTAAGCAGAGGAAGGGGTTTTTTACGGTAAGGTCTGTTAAATTGTGGAATTCATTGC
This sequence comes from Rhinophrynus dorsalis, assembly GCA_037306005.1. NCBI lineage: Eukaryota > Metazoa > Chordata > Amphibia > Anura > Rhinophrynidae > Rhinophrynus > Rhinophrynus dorsalis. Next base: position 47,982 of record JBBDGT010000197.1, on the reverse strand, counting down.
CCAAGGAAGTGGTTATGGCAGATACAATGGATACATTTAAGAGAAGATTAGATACATTTCTTTCAAAAGGGAACATACAGGGTTATACTGTTTATCAGTAGGCAGATCAGGAAGGTCTGATAAAGACTAAATTAATTGGTAGCAGGAAAGCTATACAATTCTCAGTTACTGGGGGACAAGGAGAATGTTGAACTTGATGGTCTTGTGTCTTTATTCAACCTAATTTATTCCGTTACTATGTCACCTTTCTGTGTATTTTGTAATGCTTTTTATACATAATATCACCCTATTGGATCTTGCAGCAGCTGACTGACTCTGTTGGGAAGTCTATTGTCTATTATTGCTCCGAAAATTTTCTTTAACGTGGATTCCCCATGTAGTTTCACATTTAATGTATATCTAGCTTGTTTGTTTCTACAGCCCAAATGCAGAACCTTACATTTATCTATATTAAACCTCATTTGCCACTTATTTCGTCATTCACTCTAAATCATTCGGCAGAGAAAAAGCATCCTGGTCTGTTTGTATTTCCTTACACAGCTTAGTGTCATCAACAAAGACTGAGATAGTACTTCTACTTCTAGATCATTAATAAACAAATTAAAAAGCATTGGGAACAGGACTGAACCCTGTGTCACCCCACTTACAACATTAAACCAACTTGAAAAGGTTCCATTTACAACAACTCTCTGCCACCTATCATTTCACCAAAGCCTTTTAATTTATGAAGTAAGTATGTTGTGAGGCATAGTAAAAAGCTTTTCCTAAATCCACATATACTACATCAGTACCAATGCCCTTGTCCAAGTTACCACATATCGCTTGTAGAATACAAATAAATTAGTTTGTCATGATCTGTTCATAAAACTGAGCTGGCTCCTACTAATGATGCTGTTGGTCATCAGATAGTCCTGAATATTATTGGTTAGTAACCGTTCTAATAATTTATCCACTAAAGAAGTCAAGCACACAGGTCTATAATTTCCTGGTTTAAATCTTGGTTTCTTTTTGAATAATGCTACTACTTCTGCTTTCCTCCAATCACAGTGCACCATGCCTGATGATAGTGAACCAATACAAAATAAGTATGAGTCTTGATAACGCTGTGAACTAAGTTCCTTAAGGACCTTTGGGTATATGCAGTATGTCAAGGTGCTTTATGCACAATAAGCTTTTCCTGTCTCTTCTGGACCTTGTCCTCAGTAAGTCATGTACATGATGGAGGAAATTCTGTGATTCTCCCTGTTTGCCAATATTTTTCTATTGTTGCTTGTTTTATATATAAAGAGGTTAAGGATGTGTTTAAAGCATCAGCCATTGCCTTATCCTCACTATTTAATTCACCTGTGTCAGTTTTACGTTTTGCAGTATGACAGACCTAACTATGGCTGTTATTAATGGTTTGAGATAGATGCGTATATTGGTAGTGTCTAGAGTCAAACATGTATGTATGTATGTATGTATGTATGTATATTTTTATTTATATAGCTCCAAAATGTATACTTAGCACTTTACAGTTTACAGGGGGTACAATAAGTGCAGTAATTAAGTGCTTATATAGACAATCATAAGGGGAACATCAGGTATGTATATTAGGATACAAGGTCCCTGCTCCATACAGCTTACAATCTAAGTATAGGATGGGTGACATACAGATACAAGCAGGTAGAGGAGAAGTGCAGTTTTTGATATATGAGATATTGTTTCCATATTACTGTAGTGCTACATATAAAAGGTGCTCTTTTAGCTTGGATCTGAAGTTGTTGAGGGTCACGCCTTGGTGTATGCTGGGTGGTAGGGCGTTCCGGAGGTAGGGAGCAGTGAGGAAAAAGCCTTCAGTGATGAAACAGTGATAGTAGTTAAAGGGGGAGAGTCGTCTACCATGCATGGTACATAGTGAACGTGCAGGTATATGGCGGGATATCAAAATGAAATATAAGGTGGGGACAAGTGATGGAGAACCTTGAAGGTAATGAGGAGGATTTTGAATGTAATATGTTGTTTTATGGGGAGACATGACAATGATTTAAAAGTGATGGGGTGAGTACTGTCTTGGTGGAAAGGAAGAGTTTTCTGGTGGATAAATTAAGAATTGATTGAAGAGGAGCGATATGGTAAAAAGGAAGTCTACGATTTCCTTTGACTCTCCATATCAGTATTCTCTTGTATACAGCACAAATAATGCATCACATCTGATGTCACTCACAGCCACACACACACACACACATACACACACACCTCATTTATATTATTAGTAAGCTGTTTATATATTTACACTCATTTTTTTGCCACTGCTTCTTTCTTATTGTGGTATTGATAGGTTATTTTTTCATGTTTCTTCTGTAGAAGTGTGTGTGTGTGTGTCTGTGTGTCTGTGTGTATCTGTGTGTGTATGTCTGTGTGTGTATCTGTGTGTGTGTGTGTGTGTGTGTGTCTGTGTGTGTCTGTGTGTCAGTGTGTGTGTCTGTGTATGTGTCTGTGTGTGTGTGTCTGTGTGTGTGTCTGTGTGTCTCTGTGTGTCTGTGTGTGTGTCTGTGTGTGTGTGTGTGTATGTGTGTGTCTGTGTCTCTGTGTGTCTGTGTGTGTCTGTGTCTATGTGTGTGTGTATGTGTGTGTGTGTCTGTGTGTATGTGTCTGTGTGTGTCTTTGTGTCAGTGTGTGTGTGTCTGTGTGTGTCTCTGTATGTGTCTGTGTGTGTGTGTGTGTGTGTCTGTGTGTGTGTCTGTGTGTCTCTGTGTGTCTGTGTGTGTCTGTGTGTGTGTGTGTGTCTGTGTGTGTGTGTGTGTGTGTGTGTGTGTCTCTGTGTGTCTGTGTGTGTGTGTGTGTGTGTGTCTGTGTGTGTGTGTGTCTGTGTGTGTGTGTGTGTGTGTGTGTCTGTGTGTGTTTTAAAACATATATTTGTTTATTGTCAAGAAATATAGTTTTATTACAAAAATTCAAGTATGTTTTATGGTATCTTGAGAAACGTATATAAAAAAAATAATGTGGAGTCAGTTTTCTTTAAAGGAATTTTCAGTAATGACGTTTAATATGGTTGTAATGTCAGTGTCTCCAACCTGATTGCACTAGCAGTAATATGAACAATACCAATACTGTTATGACCCAGGGTAAGGTGTCATAGAGATCTAGCCAAGCCCTTGTTTATCGCACAGTCCTGTTAGATACCAACAATTCTAAACAAATTCTGATTGTCAAAGTCCTTCCAGTTGCTGCGATAACAGAAGACACATAAAATGTTCCCTGTGAAGGACGGCAAAAGAAACAAAAGTTAATAAGTAACAGAATATCTAGCAGCTTCCAACAGCGAGAAACATTTCCTGCAAATGGGGAAAATGTGACTTTTTGTTAATATGACAGATACATTTTAAAGTGTATATTATAACATTCAGTTAAATGATCATTATATTTGTGGAAATTGTGGGAAATCATACTTAAAGGGATAGTAATGGTTCAAAATAAAAGCAGCTCCAATTAATCTTCTTCATAATATTTGGGCCATGGAGAGTGTTATTTCAGTTCTGTCAGAGTTGTAGTACAAGAGTAATTGAATGATAAAGTATCCCCCTCCCGCCCCTTTTACTGATGTAACACTGCTCACCTCAGAGCAGCAAGACTGTCCGTATGGATCACAGAGAGGAACAATCTTCAGTGATCATAAGAAAAAACCTGAAAAACCTATCAAGGGGGCAGGGTTTTCCTTATGGTCACAATAAGAAGATTGTCCCTTACTGTGATCTGTCCGGTCAAGAGACCAGATTCCACATCTGAGGTGAGCAGTGTTACACTAGGTAAAAGGGACAGGAGGGGGATACTTTTTCATTCAATTACTCTTGAATTACAACTCTAACAGAATTGATATAACACTCTGCATTGCCAAATACTATGATGATTAGTTAGAGCTGCTTTCATTTTGAAACATTACTATCCCTTTAAGTTAGTTTTGTCAACGTTCTCTGTATTAAGAGATTGTAAAGCTCTCATTTTTTAACCCGTTAAGTGCCAGTGAGTTATCCAACACATTGCAATGCAATGTGTTGGGTATCTCTCCGGCATTCAAAGGGTTAAAGGGGTTCAAAGGGTTAAATATGTTATTATTTCATATTCCCTGTGGTTTGAAAAAGTTTCAGATTGTTCTCAAAAAATACATAAAACCTGTTTAAAGGGATAGTAATACTTAATATTTTAAAAAAGTATACATTGTAGGGTTTATCACCCCTTGAATAAAAGAAAGGTATGCCCACTGCTGAAAGGTATTTTATTCAAAAGTTATTACAGCTCAAACTTGAATTTGTTAGGCGCAGTATCACAGTGGCCTGAAATTGTACAGTGGCACTGTTGCTACACCATCCTATGGAGATTTATAGTCAACTGACCAGAGCTGTCCATAGGATGGTGTAGCAACAGCGCCACTGTACAGTTTTCAGGCCACTTTGAATAAAACATCTCTCAGCAGTGGGGGTACCCTTGTTTTACTCAGGGGGGATAAACCCTACAATATATTGTTTTTTACATTTTAAGTATTACTTTAATCTCCATTGCATCGTTCTGCATTACGGTGCTGTACAGAACACAGTGGGTTATAGGGGAAGTTTTAGTTTGAGAGCAGGTTTGTTATGGGGCATAGATGTAGTATTTTCAAAAGAGATGTGTATTTTAACCAAAGGTTTCATGGCCATCCCACAATGAAGTTTATGGATATTATCAAGGATTTTCCTACACCATCAAGAGCTGCACCTACTTGGTAAGTGTTAAAGGGATAGTAATACTTCATTTTATCTTTCTTTTATTTTGTAGGCATTAAAAAAACATGAAGAACGATATAAGTCTTATCTCTCAAACCTTTATGGTTTGAGAGATATTCACAAGCAAAGTTTCCCCTCCTGCCCCTTTTACCTAGTGTAAGCCATCTCTTCTCAGATGTGGAATCCAGTCCATAGACCAGACAGATAACAGCAGGGGACAATCTTCTTCCTGTGAGAACAATGAAATCCCTGCCCCCCTTGACAAGTTTTTCGGGTTTTTCCCTTATCTTAATTGAAGATTGTCCCTCTCTGCAGTCTACCTGGGCACCTCCCTTCTGATCTGGCTGAGCAGTGTTACATCAGTAAAAGGGGAGGGAGGGGGATACTTTGTCATTGAATTACTCTTGTACTACAAGTCTGACAGAATTGAAATAACACTCTCCAAAGTCCAAATACTATGATGATTAATTAGAGCTGCTTTTATTATGAAATGTTACTATCCCTTTAAGAGTAATTTTATAAGATGAAATAGGGAAGATTACAAACAATAAATCCCTGCAGCACATATTTTGTTAAGTTGTGTAAAGTAATGAAGGTTTTACTAGACTCAAGTGTGAGCCTGAACAGAGGTAGATAGTAATGACTATGCCCACATGTCTCTTGGTGGGTCTAGTGCTGTTCCCGACAACCACAAAAGGGTTTCAGAAAACACAATGACAAAAAGAAGGACAGAGGTGCAGACACCATCAGCAACGTAAGAGCCAGTCAACCAAACAAATAGTTAAAACCATGTTTTTATTAAACATACTTTAAAAGCATATATTTCAGATATAGAACACAGGGAAGCTTAATTCTGCATTTAAAGTGGATCTCTCACATAGATATAATGAATGCTCATTAGTTAGAGCATTTAGTGAAAATATTTACATTGTTCAGTAAAAAAAAAAAAAAAAAAAAACGTAATCTGCGCAAAACTTAATGTTTAAAATGTGCCTGGCAGCCTACTTCCTGCTTGCAGCACTGCCTCTGCTCCCGTCCCACTACCCAGAATCCTCCGATGGCGGAGGCTTTCTTTCTCTAAGCTGGAGAGATCTCATTGGCAGAGATCAATATCTAGCCAATGAGATTGCTCCAGCTTAGAGATAGACAGGGGAGCAGAGGCAGTTCTGCAAGCTTTGGCAAGCCGGGAGTAAGCCGCCGGGCACTTTTTAAACATTAATTTTTTTGCAGATAAAGTTTTTTTTTTTTTGAATGAACAACGTTTTAAATGTTTTCCCTAAATGCTCTAACTAATGAGCATTACTTATATCTATGTGAGAGATCCACTTTAAAGGGTCAGTAATGTCCCCTAAAAAATATTTAGAGTTAGGTAGAGGTTCAAGAAAGAAACTAATTGCCACAAATCCTATCTCTCAAACCGCTGTGGTTTGAGAGATATAGGCACTGAAAGTTCCCCCTCCCTCCCCTTCTCCTGACATCAGCGCTGTGCTGACAGCAGGACATCCCGGTCAGGGGCTCTGCAGCAGAGCCGAAATCACATTATTTCAAAAGAATTACTTCATTGGAAAGGTCTACAAAGTGTGCTTGGTTTGCAGACATGCTTTGTAGACCGTTTCAATGAAGTAATTATTTTGAAATAACGCAATTTTGGCTCTGCTGAAGAGCCCCCTCGAGTCCCATGACTCGAATCTCCTGCTGTCAGCTTTACAGCTTTACAGGGGAGGGAGGGGGGAACTTTCAGTGCCTATATCTCTCAAACCATAGCGGTTTAAGAGAGAGGATTTCTGCAATTAGTTTCTTTTTTGAACATCTACCTAACTCTAAATATTTTTTATGGTACATTACTGCCCCTTTAATCATAGGCACTGATTTTCATAATGAGGGATAAACAAAAGGTAAAAAGAGAGTGTCACCATACTCATGACCTTATAATAATTGCCATTTCTCCTCCATGTATTTATGCTGCACCCCAATGCTGCTAGTTGCAGAGACTGAGCTTCAATGTGGAAAGATAAAAAAAGGTAAAAATACACATATCATAGAAGGCAAGAAAGTGGGGATCTGAGAAAACCATTGGTGGAATAACTCATTCTCTATTGAGCTCTAGGCTCAGTTATAAACTCAAATCATGGATAGGACAGGCATCACTTCTCTACCACCTTCGTGCCTTGATTAGAAAATGTCGATGTTATTGTCCAAATATATTATGTAGCTCCACCCACCAATCCCACGCAGATGATAAGATCGGAGGAACAGAGACATGAAGCACACATTGGTCAGTCATATAACTTCTAAAAGAAATAATAGTTTATTGTTCAAAGTAAGCAAGAGCAGGCAAAATGTATGCTACCTATTAAAAAGTAGGAACAATTATCACTAATAAATGGGTGTTTTTCTTATTCAGCTGTGTAGTACTTGAAAATCATTAAAGGGGATCTATCACCTCTATACACGTTCATTTTATTAGATTATTTAGCGAATATATTCAAAACCGTATTCATTTTTTTTTTCTAAAATGCTATTTGGGTGAAAATTAATGTTTAAAAAGTGTCCTCCACCCTACTTCCGGACAGACTGTGGTTACCAGCTCTGTACCACAGTCCGTCACTCTGCCTCTGATCTCCTCCCTCCATCTAGCCTCCTCCAATGATGGAGGCTTTCTACCTGTAAGCTGGAGCGATCTCATTGGCAGAGATCAATATCTAGCCAATGAGATCACTCCAGCTTACAGGCAGAAAGCCTCAGTCATTGGAGGAGGCTGGATAGAGGAAGGAGATCAGAGGCAGAGTGGCGGACTGAGGTGGTAACTGCAGTCTGTCCGGAAGTAGGGTGGAGGGCACTTTTTAAACATTAATTTTCGCCCAAATAGCATTTAAAAAAAAAACAAATTAATATGGTTTTAATCCATTGAGTGCCAGAGGGGTATGCAATGCATTGCAAATCAATGCATTGTGTACCCCTCTGGCACTCAAAGGGTTAAACATGTTCGCTAAATTATCTAACTATTTAGACTAACTTGTATAGGGGTGACAGATCCCCTTTAAATGCTAGACTGTAAAGAGCACAATCCTGCACCGCTATGTGTTTAAATATTTGAAGTCCCTGCAAAGATCTCCTTGAGGAGCATTTTATGCAAAAGGTTGTGTAGAAAACAGAGACTCATCCACTGAATATAGAGCAGGAGTGTCCAAATTCCGTGCTCAAGAAGTACTAATAATCCAGGATTTAAAGGGATAGCAATACTTCGTTTTATCTTTATTTTATTTTGTAGGCATTAAAAAAACATGAAGAATGATATGTCTTATCTTTCGAACCTTTATGATTTGAGAGATATTCACAAGCAAAGTTTCCCCCTCCCGCCCCTTTTACCTAGTGTAAGCCATCTCTTCTCAGATGTGGAATGTAGTCCATAGACCAGACAGATAACAGCAGGGGACAATCTTCTTCCTGTGAGAACAATGAAAGCCCTGCCCCCCTTGACAAGTTTTTCAGGTTTTTCCCTTATCTTAATTGAAGATTGTCCCTCTCTGCAGTCTACCTGGGCACTTCCCTTCTGATCTGGCTGAGCAGTGTTACATCAGTAAATGGGGCGGGAGGGGGATACTTTGTCATTGAATTACTCTTGTACAACAACTCTAACAGAATTGAAATAACACTCTCCAAAGTCCAAATACTATGATGATTAATTAGAGCTGCTTTAATTATGAAACATTACTATCCCTTTAAGGACTGTGGGCACGCCCTTCTGTTGTATTATGCTTCTTTCTAAATAGGCAAATGAAAGGACTCCAAATAACGTGGGGGAGTTGTTTTTTTAACTAAATATTTGAGGTTACTACAAAGGTCCTTTTGAAGGGTTCACTTTTAAAAGATTGCACGCAAAAAAGCATGCGACCACTTAACACATTAACCATGTGGCAATGATAGAAATGGCTACATGAGAATCTTGCACTGCATGTCAACTCTAGATTCTCATGTCTCGTACTGAAAGGTCGCAGGAGGCAGAAGATGGAGGAGCAAATGAGAGAACCCTTAGTACATACTCAGGCAGCGGTAATCAACTGCAACTCCACTGGAGAAATCCAGAGTGAAACTGATCAAGATGGACACATATTTACAGAAATGTGATTAGAAAAGTACACATAGAAACTCATAAGACAAGGTAACAAACTGGCAACTTTTATTTTTTTTTACTAGCGTGACCATGAAATCTGCAGTTTCAAGTATAGCCATAAACCATCCACAATCTAGAGTCTTCCTCTAAAGAGGGTCCACATGGGGAAGAGACTACCTGTCCTTGAGACTACCTGCCCTGCTCAATTAATAATTCATTCCCTGAAGCTATGGAGTCTCACTCTCCACAGAGCTCTCACTGTCTCTAGAGGGGAACAAGATGCTCTGGACTCAGTCTACTTAACACCCTTTCTAGAAAAGATAAGTTAGTAAAACTGGGCCATTCAGAAGGTGAGAGAGAGCCTGCAACCATCTGGTGTAGAGAGCTGGAAAGGGAGAGAAACAAGAGAGACTTTCCCTCACTTACAGTAAAAAAGACACATATGATGGTCCGGGACAGCCTCTTTTTGGCACCCGGTGAGTGACTGCAACCGTTCAGTACGAGGCATGAGGCTCTCACTCTGTTATGCAGTGCAAGACTCTCGTGTCGCCATTTTTATCATGGCAACATGGTTAATTTGTTATGTGTGCGACCTTTTAAAAGGATATACCTTTTTCAAGGTATTGTACAGAAAACATAGAGTCATCTATTGTGTTTAGAGCAGGGGTGTCCAAGGTCCAACATTTAAGGATTTCCATTTTTTAGTGCAGATGGGCCAATCAAAGTGAATGAATCACTGATTAAAGGGATAGTAATGTTTCATAATAAAAGCAGCTCTAATTAATCATCATAGTATTTGGACTTTGGAGAGTGTTATTTCAATTCTGTCAGAGTTGTAGTTGAAGAGTAATTCAATGACAAAGTATCCCCTCCCACTCATTTTACTAAGGAAACACTGCTCAGCCAGATCAGAAGGGAGGTGCCCAGGTAGACTGCAGAGAGGGACAATCTTCAATTAAGATAAGGGAAAAACCTGAAAAACGTGTCAACGGGGGCAGGGCTTTCATTGTTCTCATAGGAAGAAGATTGTCCCCTGCTGTTATCTGTCTGGTCTATGGACTGGATTCCACATCTGAGAAGAGATGGCTTACACTAGGTAAAAGGGGCGGGAGGGGAAACTTTGCTTGTGAATATCTCTCAACCCATAAAGGTTTGAGAGATAAGACTTATATTGTTCTTCATGTTTTTTTAATGCCTACAAAATAAAATAAAGATAAAACAAAGTATTACTGTCCCTTTAACTTCTTAAATCCTGGCCTGTTGGTGGCCCTTGAGGATTATACTTGGACACCCATAGTTTAGAGGATCAGTTCTGGCAGGGTTGGACACCTCTGTCACTCAAAGGCATTTCAATTCTAGAGACATCCCCAATGCATTGATCTGCAATATATTGAAAACATAGCTGGAATTCATGGGGTTATAAGCCTCATTTAAATCTATGGACATCTGGGAAAATTTCAGTTGTCCCCTATAGTGCAGTATCTTTCTTCATCTCCCTGAAAACACACCCTCACAATCTCCAGAGATACATAAAATTGACGTTTTAGAAGCAGGAGTTATTTTTCCTTCTTGTGGATACAGTAGGCTATTGCTTGTCAACCCCTAAAACAGGATATCTGGCAAAGGTTACATTTGATGTCCTAATGCAGGGATGGGCAAGTCCATTCAGAATACATGGTTTCAGGCTCTCCTGGCTTAAAGGGTTAGTAATACTTGCAAAATGCTAATCCCTATAATATAGCTTTGTTAAAAGGAAACGTATTGCCCCCAGTGTCATCTCTCAAACCCTTATGGTTTGAGAGATGATAGCGCTCAAAGTTCCCCCCTCCCTTCCCCTTCCCTGACTGAATGCTGACTGCAGGGATATCCGGTATTACTTGCATCAGGCGGCTCTGCAGCATTGCCGAGATCGTGTTTATAAAAAATAAATCTTTCACTAAAACGGTCTTCTACGTGTGCTTGCATAGTATTTGGGCCTTGGAGAGTGTTATTTAAATTCTGTCAGAGTTGTAGTTCAAGAGTAATTGAATGATAAAGTATCCCCCTCCCCCCCTTTTACTGATGTAACACTGCTCACCTCAGAGCAGCAAGACTGTCCAGATGGAGCACAGCGAGGGACAATCTTCAATTAAGATAAGGGAAAAAGCTGAAAAACCTGTCAAGGGGGCAAGGTTTTCATTGTTCTCACAGTAAGAAGATTGACCCTTGATGTGAGCTGTCTGGTCTATGGACTGGATTCCAAATCTGAGGAGTTGGGGCTTACACTAGGTAAAAGGGGCAGGAGGGGGAAACTTTATCATTCAATTACTCTTGAAATACAGCTCCCACAGTAATGAAATAACACTCTCTATGGTTCAGTTGCTATGAAGATTAATTGGAGCTGCTGTTTTTGTGAAACATTACTATCCCTTTAACTCATAGGTTTACTTTTGTTAGGTTCTAATTTAACACAAAAAAAGAAAGTCCCTTATCGCGTGTTACTAGCCACCGCATGTAATTGAATAGCAAATTCAGATGATGTGTCACTGTTTTCAATGGGCGCTATTTTAGCGCCCATTGTGCATTTTTAAAGGTTGGTAGTTTGTCACAGCACAGGTAATAGAATACCAAACTGTGACTTAAAGGGATAGTAATACTTACACCAATGCCGATACCGATTTTTTAAGACCGAGTACGAGTACCGATACTTTTTTCAAGTACTCACTGATACCAATTATCGATACCTTTTTTTTGCGGTCATTTGCCAGTTTTCTAAGTACCTATATGTTTTAGGTACTTGGAAAACTGGCAAATGACCGCAAAAAAAAAGTATTGGTAATTTGTATTGGTGAGTACTTGAAAAATATTATATATATATATATATATATATATATATATACACACACACAGACACACACACACACACCACCTCTTGACTCTTGATTCTCCCCTTTTGACTCTTTCTCCTCTTGATTCCCACCCTTTGCTTCATTCTACCCCTCTTGAGCCCCCTTTTGTCTTGGCTTTTGATCCCCCTTTCTCCCACACCTCCTTGACTCACCCTTTTGCCTCTCTCTCCCTCCTGATCCCCCTCCTTTTGCCTCTTCTTGGCCCCCCTCCTTTGGTCTCCTGATCCTTCCTCCTTTTGACTTTTTCTCCCTCTTGACCCCACAGCTCCCGGGCTCCCTCTCTGCAGCACCGACCCTGACACAGGGTATCGGTGCTGGCATCGGCCGCATTTGCGCGAGTACAAGTACTCGCGCAAATGCTGGTATCAGCACCGATACCAGTATCGGTATCGGTGCAACTCTAATACTTCCATTTTATTATACTGCATCTTGTATCCCTTAATATCCGCTTTCAAGGTTCCCCCCTCCCTGACATCAGCGCTCTAGCTGACTGCAGGGGGATCCACTCCTGGGACCAGCCTGTGGCTCTGCAGCAGAGCAGAGATCATGTTGATGAAAAAGAAATCCTTCACTGAAATGGTCTTGTACGTGTGCTTGCAAACCAAACACATGTAGAAGACTGTTCCAGTGAAGGATTTCTTTTTCCATAACGCCATCTCGGCTCTGCTAAAGAGCCTCTGCCGGTCCCGGGACGGGTTCCCTTACTGTCAGCTAGAACGCTGACATCAGGGAGGGGGAAACATTGAAAGCGGATATCTCCCAAACCATAAAGGTTTGAGAGATGGCACTGGGGGGATTTAATTTGTTTTTTAAGGGCTACAAGATGCAGTATAGTAAAATGTAAGTATTGCTATCCCTTTAAAACTTCCAACATTAGTTTGGGTTTAATAAAGGAGGTAATTGAATCAAGCCCCCAGTGTCATGTTCCAAGCTTCCCATGAGATGGTTCTCACATTCCTGCACATATACACCATCACTCATTCATGTACGTGCACACTCATTATATTTCACTACAGGAAAGCGGATATTGGAAAGGGCGGTTCCAACACAGGTTTGTTCACTATCAACAGCTGACTCTTTTATCCATTGAATCCTGGTGTGTTGCACTCCAGTCTGGCACTTAAAAGGTTAGGCCCTTGAATGCTCCAATTTGTTGGAAACATCAAGAACATCCGAAGGGATAAAATCACAAAAAACAATTATTGTTTTTTTCATACAAATGGCAATCTACCAGTCCTAGCAAATACTAATCTAGATAAATTTAATTCTAATTATCAACACTTCATTTAACTTCCTTCACCTTAAACATACATCTCAGTCTAACCTGCAATGCTTGTTGTGTTCTTCTAGGCTGTGGCTTATATTGCCTTAAAGGAACAATGACAACATGTTGTTCTCATAGGAGAGGGCATGTTGCAACATTCACAGATAAATATTTTTTACATTTTCCCTATTTTGATGGGTGTGGAGATAAGTACAATTTTATGTGCTGTTTTTTCAGCAGGCTGGGAGAAAGATTAACTTTTAAAAGGTCGCACGCAAAACAGCACGCAACCACATGAAAGATATACCATGACATCGCAAGATTCTTATGTCGCCTACTGAATGTCGCATACAGTAATTATAGAGCCGGTAGCCGAGTTAGAAATAAGAAATTGGCGTTACTTTAAGGGAACTTCCACAATGCTATGTCTGCCACCTAAGGAATTAAAGGGATAGTAATGTTTCATAATAAAAGCAGATCTTATAAATCATCATAGTATTTGGACTTTGGAGAGTTTTATTTCAATTCTGTCAGAGTTGTAGTTCAAGAATAATTCAATGTTAAAGTATCCCCCTCCCGCCCCTTTTACTGATGTAACACTGCTCAGCCAGAGCAGAAGGGAGTGTCCAAGTAGACTTCAGAGAGGGACAATCTTCAATTAAGATAAGGGAAAAACCTGAAAAACTTGTCAAGGGGGGCAGGGATTCCATTGTTCTCACAGGAAGAAGATTGTCCCCTTCTGTTATCTGTCTGGTCTTACAACTAGATTCCACATCTGAGAAGAGATGGCTTACACTAGGTAAAAGGGGCGGGAGGGGAAAACTTTGCTTGTGAATATCTCTCAAACCATAAAGGTTTGAGAGATAAGGCTTATATCTTTCTTCATGTTTTTTTAATGCCTACAAAATAAAATAAAGATAAAACGAAGTATAGCTATCCCTTTAAAAGGGTTATTTCTGCAGATGAAAAGAAGTCTAAACTGAGGTACTGACTCTTCTCACACGTATACCCTGCCCTGCAATCAGACAATGATCCGTGCATTGCTCACACACCAATTAAACATACACCCCTTTCCAACAAGCATGGGATGCCTCCTACTTCTCTCACTGCATCCACCATTCCCTATGAACCGCACTGTACACTGTCTCATTCCACCAGCCAGAGCTGCACAGACAGGGGGGTGTAGCTCTTTCATATACTACCTGGGACATTCAGCATTTTCATTCTGCACACATGTGGTATGATGCTGAAGCTGGCACATACGGTGTTACCAGGATGTACATCTAGGATATGATGCATTGCCCGGACATTCAGTTTTACTAGGCTCCCTTAACATAAAGCCAATATTTTATTACTAACTCGGCTACAGGCTCTATAATTACTGTATGCAATTTTCAGTAGGCGACATGAGAATGACACAGACATTCTTGTTAACTCCTCCAACTCAATCCTATCCTCTGCAATTGATTCCTTTGCACCACTGGAACTACATCGGAGTCATCAAGTCAATCAACGACCCTGCCTCAACTCCCATACCCACTTCTTACGTTCTTGCACTTGTTCTGCTAAACGTCTTTGGAGGAAATCATGCTCAAATGCAGATTTCATCCACATTAAATTTCTGTTGTCCTGCCTACATTCTGCTTTATGAAAGGCTAACCAGGAATACTACAACACAGTAATCCACAACAACTCTAACCCTCGCTGTCAGTCTGCAATCTTTGACTCCTTGCTCCATCCTTCCACCGCCTCCTCTCACCCCATACAGTCACCTCAAGCTTTTGCTGAGCACTTCAAACACAAGGTGAAATCTATTCAAAAACAGATGTTGAATTGTGGAATTCTTTGCCCCAGGAGGTGGTTATGGCAGATACAATGGATACATTCAAGAGAAGATTAGATACATTTCTTTCCAAAGGGAACATACAGAGTTATACTGTTTATCAGTAGGCAGATCAGGAAGGTCTGATAAAGTCTAACTTATTTGGTAGCAGGAAAGCTATAAAATTCTCAGTTACTGGAGTATGAGGAGAAGGTTGAACTTGATGGACTTGTGTCTTTATTCAACCTAATTTACTATGTTACTATGTTAGATACAGACTATCCCATCTGTCTCTGAACTCTCTCTCTCCCTAAACCTTCTTCATCATACTTTGATCATTTTACTCCTGTAACAGAAGCAGAAGATTCTCAGCTTCTCCTGTCTGTCCACCTCACTACCAGCTCCTTGGACCCTTTGCCTTCCCACTTACTCAAACCACTTATACCAGTCCTTACACCTATATTAACACACATTTTCAACATCTCTCTCTCGACAGGCACCTTCCTTTCTTCATTCACACAGGCACAAATTAAGAGGACTAAGCTTGACCCCTCCTGTCTCTCTATCTAATGATCTATATCCCTTCTACCTCTTTTCTCAAAACTCTTAGAATGCCTTGTCTTCTGCCAAATAATCAAATTCCTCAACTCTAACAATCTTTTGGACGCTTTGCAGTCTGGATTTCAGTGTGGTCACTCAACTGAGACAGCGCTTTGTAGAGTGGCTAATGATCTCCAGACTGCAACAACCAAAGGACAGTTTTCTATACTTATCCTACTCGACTTATCCTCTGCCTTTTACACAGTTAACCCATTCTCTTCTTGCTCAAATTCTCCACGATCTTGGTTTCGGAAATCAAGCTGCATCATGGCTCTCTTCAACAACGTTCCTTTTTGTGTCTTCTGGAAAAAACACCTCCTCTGCATTCCCCCTGTCTGTGGGGGTGCCTCAAGTCTCAGTTCTGGATCAGCTGCTTTTCTCACTGTACACCCTTTCATTGGGTGAACTTATTAATTCATTTGGCTTCAAATATCATCTATATGCTGATGATACCCAAATTTACATGTCCACTCCTGATCTTTCACCTCAAATCCAGTTACAGAATTTACACTGCCTCTTGGCCATATCCACCTGAATGGTTCATTGTCATCTTAAGATAAACATGTCCAAAACTGAACTTCTCATTTTTCCCTCAAGACCTTGCCAAATACCTAGCGTCACCATTATAGTTGCTGGAATTGACATTGAGCAGTCAGCTCAGCACATTCTACCCAAAAAACTGTACCTGCTCACATCATGTTTAGACATCTGTCCTGGATCCCTATTCAGCAACCCATCACTTACAAAGTCCTTCTTCTTTAATGCTCTCCGCACTGCTACCCCTCATCTCCTCTTAAATTCAGTGAGTAATCTGCTCCGGAGGGGATAGTGTGAGAGTGAGGAGAGGACACAGTGAGTAATGGATCTGGAGGTGATAGTGTGAGAGTGAGGAGAGGACACAGTGAGTAATCTGCTCCGGAGGGGATAGTGTGAGAGTGAGGAGAGAACACAGTGAGTAATGTATCTGGAGGGCATAGTGTGAGAGTGAGGAGAGGACACAGTGAGTAATGGATCTGGAGGGCATAGTGTGAGAGTGAGGAGAGGACACAGTGAGTAATGGATCTGGAGGGAATAGTGTGAGAGTGAGGAGAGGACACAGTGAGTAATGGATCTGGAGGTGATAGTGTGAGAGTGAGGAGAGGACACAGTGAGTAATCTGCTCTGGAGGGGATAGTGTGAGAGTGAGGAGAGAACACAGTGAGTAATGTATCTGGAGGGCATAGTGTGAGAGTGAGGAGAGGACACAGTGAGTAATGGATCTGGAGGGCATAGTGTGAGAGTGAGGAGAGGACACAGTGAGTAATGGATCTGGAGGTGATAGTGTGAGAGTGAGGAGAGGACACAGCGAGTAATCTGCTCCGGAAGGGATAGTGTGAGAGTGAGGAGAGAACACAGTGAGTAATGTATCTGGAGGGCATAGTGTGAGAGTGAGGAGAGGACACAGTGAGTAATGGATCTGGAGGGCATAGTGTGAGAGTGAGGAGAGGACACAGTGAGTAATGGATCTGGAGGGGATAGTGTGAGAGTGAGGAGAGGACACAGTGAGTAATCTGCTCCGGAGGGGATAGTGTGAGAGTGAGGAGAGGACACAGTGAGTAATGGATCTGGAGGGGATAGTGTGAGAGTGAGGAGAGGACACGGTGAGTAATCTGCTCCGGAGGTGATAGTGTGAGAGTGAGGAGAGAACACAGTGAGTAATGGATCTGGAGGGGACAGTGTGAGAGTGAGGAGAAGACACAGTGAGTAATGGATCTGGAGGGCATAGTGTGAGAGTGAGGAGAGGACACGGTGAGTAATCTGCTCTGGAGGGGATAGTGTGAGAGTGAGGAGAGGACACAGTGAGTAATGGATCTGGAGGGGATAGTGTGAGAGTGAGGAGAGGACACAGTGAGTAATGGATCTGGAGGGGATAGTGTGAGAGTGAGGAGAGGACACAGTGAGTAATCTGCTCCGGAGGTGATAGTGTGAGAGTGAGGAGAGAACACAGTGAGTAATGGATCTGGAGGGGACAGTGTGAGAGTGAGGAGAAGACACGGTGAGTAATGGATCTGGAGGGCATAGTGTGAGAGTGAGGAGAGGACACAGTGAGTAATCTGACTCTGGAGGAGATAGTGTGAGAGTGAGGAGAGGACACGGTGAGTAATCTGCTCTGGAGGGGATAGTGTGAGAGTGAGGAGAGGACACAGTGAGTAATGGATCTGGAGGGGATAGTGTGAGAGTGAGGAGAGGACACAGTGAGTAATGGATCTGGAGGGCATAGTGTGAGAGTGAGGAGAGGACACGGTGAGTAATCTGCTCTGGAGGGGATAGTGTGAGAGTGAGGAGAGGACACAGTGAGTAATGGATCTGGAGGGGATAGTGTGAGAGTGAGGAGAGGACACAGTGAGTAATGGATCTGGAGGGGATAGTGTGAGAGTGAGGAGAGGACACAGTGAGTAATCTGCTCCGGAGGTGATAGTGTGAGAGTGAGGAGAGAACACAGTGAGTAATGGATCTGGAGGGGACAGTGTGAGAGTGAGGAGAAGACACGGTGAGTAATGGATCTGGAGGGCATAGTGTGAGAGTGAGGAGAGGACACAGTGAGTAATCTGACTCTGGAGGAGATAGTGTGAGAGTGAGGAGAGGACACGGTGAGTAATCTGCTCTGGAGGGGATAGTGTGAGAGTGAGGAGAGGACACAGTGAGTAATGGATCTGGAGGGGATAGTGTGAGAGTGAGGAGAGGACACAGTGAGTAATGGATCTGGAGGGGATAGTGTGAGAGTGAGGAGAGGACACAGTGAGTAATCTGCTCCGGAGGTGATAGTGTGAGACTGAGGAGAGGACACAGTGAGTAATCTGCTCCGGAGGGGATAGTGTGAGAGTGAGGAGAGAACACAGTGAGTAATGGATCTGGAGGGGATAGTGTGAGAGTGAGGAGAGGACACAGTGAGTAATGGATCTGGAGGGGATAGTGTGAGAGTGAGGAGAGGACACAGTGAGTAATGGATCTGGAGGGGATAGTGTGAGAGTGAGGAGAGGACACAGTGAGTAATCTGACTCTGGAGGAGATAGTGTGAGAGTGAGGAGAGGACACAGTGAGTAATCTGCTCCGGAGGTGATAGTGTGAGAGTGAGGAGAGGACACAGTGAGTAATCTGCTCCGGAGGGGATAGTGTGAGAGTGAGGAGAGAACACAGTGAGTAATGGATCTGGAGGGGATAGTGTGAGAGTGAGGAGAGGACACAGTGAGTAATGGATCTGGAGGGGATAGTGTGAGAGTGAGGAGAGGACACAGTGAGTAATCTGCTCCGGAGGTGATATTGTGAGAGTGAGGAGAGGACACGGTGAGTAATCTGCTCCAGAGGTGATAGTGTGAGAGTTAGGAGAGGACACAGTGAGTAATGGATCTGGAGGGGATAGTGTGAGAGTGAGGAGAGGACACAGTGAGTAATCTGCTCCGGAGGGGATAGTGTGAGAGTGAGGAGAGGACACAGTGAGTAATCTGCTCCGGAGGTGATATTGTGAGAGTGAGGAGAGGACACGGTGAGTAATCTGCTCCGGAGGTGATAGTGTGAGAGTTAGGAGAGGACACAGTGAGTAATGGATCTGGAGGGGATAGTGTGAGAGTGAGGAGAGGACACAGTGAGTAATCTGCTCCGGAGGGGATAGTGTGAGAGTGAGGAGAGGACACAGTGAGTAATCTGCTCCGGAGGTGATATTGTGAGAGTTAGGAGAGGACACAGTGAGTAATCTGCTCCAGAGGGCATAGTGTGAGAGTGAGGAGAGGACACAGTGAGTAATGGATCTGGAGGGGATAGTGTGAGAGTGAGGAGAGGACACAGTGAGTAATCTGCTCTGGAGGGGATAGTGTGAGAGTGAGGAGAGGACACAGTGAGTAATGGATCTGGAGGGGATAGTGTGAGCGTGAGGAGAGGACACAGTGAGTAATCTGCTCTGGAGGGGATAGTGTGAGAGTGAGGAGAGGACACAGTGAGTAATGGATCTGGAGGGGATAGTGTGAGAGTGAGGAGAGAACACAGTGAGTAATCTGCTCTGGAGGTGATAGTGTGAGAGTGAGGAGAGGACACAGTGAGTAATCTGCTCCGGAGGGGATAGTGTGAGAGTGAGGAGAGGATACAGTGAGTAATGGATCTGGAGGGGATAGTGTGAGAGTGAAGAGAGGACACAGTGAGTAATCTGCTCCAGAGGTGATATTGTGAGAGTGAGGAGAGGACACGGTGAGTAATCTGCTCCGGAGGTGATAGTGTGAGAGTTAGGAGAGGACACAGTGAGTAATCTGCTCCGGAGGGGATAGTGTGAGAGTGAGGAGAGAACACAGTGAGTAATGGATCTGGAGGGGACAGTGTGAGAGTGAGGAGAGGACACAGTGAGTAATGGATCTGGAGGGCATAGTGTGAGAGTGAGGAGAGGACACAGTGAGTAATCTGCTCCAGAGGTGATAGTGTGAGAGTGAGGAGAGGATACAGTGAGTAATGGATCTGGAGGGGATAGTGTGAGAGTGAAGAGAGGACACAGTGAGTAATCTGCTCCGGAGGTGATATTGTGAGAGTGAGGAGAGGACACAGTGAGTAATCTTCTCCGGAGGGGATAGTGTGAGAGTGAGGAGAGGACACAGTGAGTAATCTGCTCCGGAGGTGATATTGTGAGAGTTAGGAGAGGACACAGTGAGTAATCTTCTCCGGAGGGCATAGTGTGAGAGTGAGGAGAGGACAGTGAGTAATGGATCTGGAGGGGATAGTGTGAGAGTGAGGAGAGGACACAGTGAGTAATCTGCTCTGGAGGGGATAGTGTGAGAGTGAGGAGAGGACACAGTGAGTAATGGATCTGGAGGGGATAGTGTGAGAGTGAGGAGAGAACACAGTGAGTAATCTGCTCTGGAGGTGATAGTGTGAGAGTGAGGAGAGGACACAGTGAGTAATCTGCTCCGGAGGTGATAGTGTGAGAGTGAGGAGAGAACACAGTGAGTAATGGATCTGGAATGGACAGTGTGAGAGTGAGGAGAGGACACAGTGAGTAATGGATCTGGAGGGCATAGTGTGAGAGTGAGGAGAGGACACAGTGAGTAATCTGCTCCGTAGGGGATAGTGTGAGAGTGAGGAGAGAACACAGTGAGTAATCTGCTCTGGAGGGGATAGTGTGAGAGTGAGGAGAGGACACAGTGAGTAATCTGCTCTGGAGGGGATAGTGTGAGAGTGAGGAGAGAACACAGTGAGTAATGGACCTGGAGGGGATAGTGTGAGAGTGAGGAGAGGACACAGTGAGTAATGGATCTGGAGGGGATAGTGTGAGAGTGAGGAGAGGACACAGTGAGTAATCTGCTCCGGAGGTGATATTGTGAGAGTGAGGAGAGGACACGGTGAGTAATCTGCTCCGGAGGTGATAGTGTGAGAGTGAGGAGAGAACACAGTGAGTAATGGATCTGGAGGGGACAGTGTGAGAGTGAGGAGAGGACACAGTGAGTAATGGATCTGGAGGGCATAGTGTGAGAGTGAGGAGAGGACACAGTGAGTAATCTGCTCCGGAGGGGATAGTGTGAGAGTGAGGAGAGAACACAGTGAGTAATGGATCTGGAGGGGACAGTGTGAGAGTGAGGAGAGGACACAGTGAGTAATGGATCTGGAGGGCATAGTGTGAGAGTGAGGAGAGGACACAGTGAGTAATCTGACTCTGGAGGAGATAGTGTGAGAGTGAGGAGAGGACACAGTGAGTAATCTGCTCCGGAGGTGATAGTGTGAGAGTGAGGAGAGAACACAGTGAGTAATCTGCTCTGGAAGGGATAGTGTGAGAGTGAGGAGAGGACACAGTGAGTAATGGATCTGGAGGGGATAGTGTGAGAGTGAGGAGAAGACACAGTGAGTAATGGATCTGGAGGGCATAGTGTGAGAGTGAGGAGAGGACACAGTGAGTGAGTAATCTGCTCCAGAGGGGATAGTGTGAGAGTGAGGAGAGGACACAGTGAGTAATCTGCTCTGGAGGGGATAGTGTGAGAGTGAGGAGAGGACACAGTAAGTAATGGATCTGGAGGGGATAGTGTGAGAGTGAGGAGAGGATACAGTGGGTAATATGCTCCGGAGGGGATAGTGTGAGAGTGAGGAGAGAACACAGTGAGTAATGGATCTGGAGGTGATAGTGTGAGAGTGAGGAGAGGACACAGTGAGTAATCTGCTCCGGAGGGCATAGTGTGAGAGTGAGGAGAGAACACAGTGAGTAATGGATCTGGAGGGGATAGTGTGAGAGTGAGGAGAGGACACAGTGAGTAATGGATCTGGAGGGGATAGTGTGAGAGTGAGGAGAGAACACAGTGAGTAATGGATCTGGTGGGGATAGTGTGAGAGTGAGGAGAGGACACAGTGAGTAATGGATCTGGAGGGGATAGTGTGAGAGTGAGGAGAGAACACAGTGAGTAATGGATCTGGAGGGGATAGAGTGAGAGTGAGGAGAGGACACAGTGAGTAATGGATCTGGAGGGGATAGTGTGAGAGTGAGGAGAGGACACAGTGAGTAATGGATCTGGAGGGGATAGTGTGAAAGTGAGGAGAGGACACAGCGAGTAATCTGCTCCGGAGGGGATAGTGTGAGAGTGAGGAGAGAACACAGTGAATAATGGATCTGGAGGGGATAGTGTGAGAGTGAGGAGAGGACACAGTGAGTAATGGATCTGGAGGGGATAGTGTGAGAGTGAGGAGAGGATACAGTGAGTAATCTGCTCCGGAGGGGATAGTGTGAGAGTGAGGAGAGAACACAGTGAATAATGGATCTGGAGGGCATAGTGTGAGAGTGAGGAGAGAACACAGTGAGTAATCTGCTCCGGAGGTGATAGAGTGAGAGTGAGGAGAGGACACAGTGAGTAATGGATCTGGAGGGGATAGTTTGAGAGTGAGGAGAGGACACAGTGAGTAATGGATCTGGAGGGGATAGTGTGAGAGTGAGGAGAGGACACAGTGAGTAATGGATCTGGAGGGGATAGTGTGAGAGTGAGGAGAGGACACAGTGAGTAATGGATCTGGAGGGCATAGTGTGAGAGTGAGGAGAGGACACAGTGAGTAATCTGCTCCAGAGGTGATAGTGTGAGAGTGAGGAGAGGACACAGTGAGTAATCTGCTCCGGAGGGGATAGTGTGAGAGTGAGGAGAGAACACAGTGAGTAATGGATCTGGAGGGGATAGTGTGAGAGTGAGGAGAGGACACAGTGAGTAATGGATCTGGAGGGGATAGTGTGAGAGTGAGGAGAGGACACAGTGAGTAATCTGCTCCGGAGGTGATATTGTGAGAGTGAGGAGAGGACACGGTGAGTAATCTGCTCCGGAGGTGATAGTGTGAGAGTGAGGAGAGAACACAGTGAGTAATGGATCTGGAATGGACAGTGTGAGAGTGAGGAGAGGACACAGTGAGTAATGGATCTGGAGGGCATAGTGTGAGAGTGAGGAGAGGACACAGTGAGTAATCTGCTCCGGAGGGGATAGTGTGAGAGTGAGGAGAGAACACAGTGAGTAATCTGCTCTGGAGGGGATAGTGTGAGAGTGAGGAGAGGACACAGTGAGTAATCTGCTCTGGAGGGGATAGTGTGAGAGTGAGGAGAGAACACAGTGAGTAATGGACCTGGAGGGGATAGTGTGAGAGTGAGGAGAGGACACAGTGAGTAATGGATCTGGAGGGGATAGTGTGAGAGTGAGGAGAGGACACAGTGAGTAATCTGCTCCGGAGGTGATATTGTGAGAGTGAGGAGAGGACACGGTGAGTAATCTCCTCCGGAGGTGATAGTGTGAGAGTGAGGAGAGAACACAGTGAGTAATGGATCTGGAGGGGACAGTGTGAGAGTGAGGAGAGGACACAGTGAGTAATGGATCTGGAGGGCATAGTGTGAGAGTGAGGAGAGGACACAGTGAGTAATCTGCTCCGGAGGGGATAGTGTGAGAGTGAGGAGAGAACACAGTGAGTAATGGATCTGGAGGGGACAGTGTGTGAGTGAGGAGAGGACACAGTGAGTAATGGATCTGGAGGGCATAGTGTGAGAGTGAGGAGAGGACACAGTGAGTAATCTGACTCTGGAGGAGATAGTGTGAGAGTGAGGAGAGGACACAGTGAGTAATCTGCTCCGGAGGTGATAGTGTGAGAGTGAGGAGAGAACACAGTGAGTAATCTGCTCTGGAAGGGATAGTGTGAGAGTGAGGAGAGGACACAGTGAGTAATTGATCTGGAGGGGATAGTGTGAGAGTGAGGAGAGGACACAGTGAGTAATGGATCTGGAGGGCATAGTGTGAGAGTGAGGAGAGGACACAGTGAGTAATCTGCTCCAGAGGGGATAGTGTGAGAGTGAGGAGAGGACACAGTGAGTAATCTGCTCCGGAGGGGATAGTGTGAGAGTGAGGAGAGGATACAGTGGGTAATCTGCTCCGGAGGGGATAGTGTGAGAGTGAGGAGAGAACACAGTGAGTAATGAATCTGGAGGTGATAGTGTGAGAGTGAGGAGAGGACACAGTGAGTAATCTGCTCCGGAGGGCATAGTGTGAGAGTGAGGAGAGAACACAGTGAGTAATGGATCTGGAGGGGATAGTGTGAGAGTGAGGAGAGGACACAGTGAGTAATGGATCTGGAGGGGATAGTGTGAGAGTGAGGAGAGAACACAGTGAGTAATGGATCTGGAGGGGATAGTGTGAGAGTGAGGAGAGGACACAGTGAGTAATGGATCTGGAGGGGATAGTGTGAGAGTGAGGAGAGGACACAGTGAGTAATGCATCTGGAGGGGATAGTGTGAAAGTGAGGAGAGGACACAGCGAGTAATCTGCTCCGGAAGGGATAGTGTGAGAGTGAGGAGAGAACACAGTGAATAATGGATCTGGAGGGGATAGTGTGAGAGTGAGGAGAGGACACAGTGAGTAATGGATCTGGAGGGGATAGTGTGAGAGTGAGGAGAGGACACAGTGAGTAATGCATCTGAAGGGGATAGTGTGAAAGTGAGGAGAGGACACAGCGAGTAATCTGCTCCGGAGGGGATAGTGTGAGAGTGAGGAGAGAACACAGTGAATAATGGATCTGGAGGGGATAGTGTGAGAGTGAGGAGAGGACACAGTGAGTAATGGATCTGGAGGGGATAGTGTGAGAGTGAGGAGAGGATACAGTGAGTAATCTGCTCCGGAGGGGATAGTGTGAGAGTGAGGAGAGAACACAGTGAATAATGGATCTGGAGGGCATAGTGTGAAAGTGAGGAGAGAACACACTGAGTAATCTGCTCCGGAGGTGATAGTGTGAGAGTGAGGAGAGGACACAGTGAGTAATGGATCTGGAGGGGATAGTTTGAGAGTGAGGAGAGGACACAGTGAGTAATGGATCTGGAGGGGATAGTGTGAGAGTGAGGAGAGGACACAGTGAGTAATGGATCTGGAGGGGATAGTGTGAGAGTGAGGAGAGGACACAGTGAGTAATGGATCTGGAGGGGATAGTGTGAGAGTGAGGAGAGGACACAGTGAGTAATGGATCTGGAGGGGATAGTGTGAGAGTGAGGAGAGAACACAGTGAGTAATGTATCTGGAGGTGATAGTGTGAGAGTGAGGAGAGAACACAGTGAGTAATGGATCTGGAGGGGATAGTGTGAGAGTGAGGAGAGGACACAGTGAGTAATGGATCTGGAGGGCATAGTGTGAGAGTGAGGAGAGGACACAGTGAGTAATCTGCTCTGGAGGGGATAGTGTGAGAGTGAGGAAAGGACACAGTGAGTAATGGATCTGGAGGGGATAGTGTGAGAGTGAGGAGAGGACACAGTGAGTAATGGATCTGGAGGGGATAGTGTGAGAGTGAGGAGAGGACACAGTGAGTAATCTGCTCTGGAGGGGATAGTGTGAGAGTGAGGAGAGGACACAGTGAGTAATGGATCTGGAGGGGATAGTGTGAGAGTTAGGAGAGGACACAGTGAGTAATGGATCTGGAGGGGATAGTGTGAGAGTGAGGAGAGGACACAGTGAGTAATCTGCTTCGGAGGGAATAGTGTGAGAGTGAGGAGAGGACACAGTGAGTAATAGATCTGGAGGGGATAGTGTGAGAGTGAGGAGAGGACACAGTGAGTAATCTGCTCTGGAGGGGATAGTGTGAGAGTGAGGAGAGGACACAGTGAGTAATGGATCTGGAGGGGATAGTGTGAGAGTGAGGAGAGGACACAGTGAGTAATGGATCTGGAGGGGATAGTGTGAAAGTGAGGAGAGAACACAGTGAGTAATGGATCTGGAGGGGATAGTGTGAGAGTGAGGAGAGGACACAGTGAATAATCTGTCTCTGGAGGGGATAGTGTGAGAGTGAGGAGAGGACACAGTGAGTAATCTGCTCCGGAGGGGATAGTGTGAGAGTGAGGAGAGGACACAGTGAGTAATTTGCTCCGGAGGGGATAGTGTGAGAGTGAGGATAGGACACAGTGAGTAATGGATCTGGAGGGCATAGTGTGAGAGTGAGGAGAGATCACAGTGAGTAATGGATCTGGAGGGCATAGTGTGAGAGTGAGGAGAGGATACAGTGAGTAATCTGCTCCGGAAGTGATAGTGTGAGAGTGAGGAGAGGACACAGTGAGTAATCTGCTCCGGAGGGCATAGTGTGAGAGTGAGGAGAGAACACAGTGAGTAATCTGCTCTGGAGGGGATAGTGTTAGAGTGAGGAGAGGACACAGTGAGTAATGAATCTAGAGGTGATAGTGTGAGAGTGAGGGGAGGACTCAGTGAGTAATTTGCTCCGGAGGGGATAGTGTGAGAGTGAGGAGAGAACACAGTGAGTAATGGATCTGAAGGGGATAGTGTGAGAGTGAGGAGAGGACACAGTTAGTAATCTGCTCCGGAGGGGATAGTGTGAGAGTGAGGAGAGGACACAGTGAGTAATGGATCTGGAGGGGATAGTGTGAGAGTGAGGAGAGGACACAGTGAGTAATGAATCTGGAGGGGATAGTGTGAGAGTGAGGAGAGGACACAGTGAGTAATGGATCTGGAGGGGATAGTGTGAGAGTGAGGAGAGGACACAGTGAGTAATGGATCTGGAGGGGATAGTGTGAGAGTGAGGAGAGGACACAGTGAGTAATGGATCTGGAGGGGATAGTGTGAGAGTGAGGAGAGGACACAGTGAGTAATCTGACTCTGGAGGAGATAGTGTGAGAGTGAGGAGAGGACACAGTGAGTAATCTGCTCCGGAGGTGATAGTGTGAGAGTGAGGAGAGGACACAGTGAGTAATCTGCTCCGGAGGGGATAGTGTGAGAGTGAGGAGAGAACACAGTGAGTAATGGATCTGGAGGGGATAGTGTGAGAGTGAGGAGAGGACACAGTGAGTAATGGATCTGGAGGGGATAGTGTGAGAGTGAGGAGAGGACACAGTGAGTAATCTGCTCCGGAGGTGATATTGTGAGAGTGAGGAGAGGACACGGTGAGTAATCTGCTCCAGAGGTGATAGTGTGAGAGTTAGGAGAGGACACAGTGAGTAATGGATCTGGAGGGGATAGTGTGAGAGTGAGGAGAGGACACAGTGAGTAATCTGCTCCGGAGGTGATATTGTGACAGTGAGGAGAGGACACGGTGAGTAATCTGCTCCGGAGGTGATAGTGTGAGAGTTAGGAGAGGACACAGTGAGTAATGGATCTGGAGGGGATAGTGTGAGAGTGAGGAGAGGACACAGTGAGTAATCTGCTCCGGAGGGGATAGTGTGAGAGTGAGGAGAGGACACAGTGAGTAATCTGCTCCGGAGGTGATATTGTGAGAGTTAGGAGAGGACACAGTGAGTAATCTGCTCCGGAGGGCATAGTGTGAGAGTGAGGAGAGGACACAGTGAGTAATGGATCTGGAGGGGATAGTGTGAGAGTGAGGAGAGGACACAGTGAGTAATCTGCTCTGGAGGGGATAGTGTGAGAGTGAGGAGAGGACACAGTGAGTAATGGATCTGGAGGGGATAGTGTGAGCGTGAGGAGAGGACACAGTGAGTAATCTGCTCTGGAGGGGATAGTGTGAGAGTGAGGAGAGGACACAGTGAGTAATGGATCTGGAGGGGATAGTGTGAGAGTGAGGAGAGAACACAGTGAGTAATCTGCTCTGGAGGTGATAGTGTGAGAGTGAGGAGAGGACACAGTGAGTAATCTGCTCCGGAGGGGATAGTGTGAGAGTGAGGAGAGGATACAGTGAGTAATGGATCTGGAGGGGATAGTGTGAGAGTGAAGAGAGGACACAGTGAGTAATCTGCTCCGGAGGTGATATTGTGAGAGTGAGGAGAGGACACGGTGAGTAATCTGCTCCGGAGGTGATAGTGTGAGAGTTAGGAGAGGACACAGTGAGTAATCTGCTCCGGAGGGGATAGTGTGAGAGTGAGGAGAGAACACAGTGAGTAATGGATCTGGAGGGGACAGTGTGAGAGTGAGGAGAGGACACAGTGAGTAATGGATCTGGAGGGCATAGTGTGAGAGTGAGCAGAGGACACAGTGAGTAATCTGCTCCAGAGGTGATAGTGTGAGAGTGAGGAGAGGATACAGTGAGTAATGGATCTGGAGGGGATAGTGTGAGAGTGAAGAGAGGACACAGTGAGTAATCTGCTCCGGAGGTGATATTGTGAGAGTGACGAGAGGACACAGTGAGTAATCTTCTCCGGAGGGGATAGTGTGAGAGTGAGGAGAGGACACAGTGAGTAATCTGCTCCGGAGGTGATATTGTGAGAGTTAGGAGAGGACACAGTGAGTAATCTGCTCCGGAGGGCAGAGTGTGAGAGTGAGGAGAGGACAGTGAGTAATGGATCTGGAGTGGATAGTGTGAGAGTGAGGAGAGGACACAGTGAGTAATCTGCTCTGGAGGGGATAGTGTGAGAGTGAGGAGAGGACACAGTGAGTAATGGATCTGGAGGGGATAGTGTGAGCGTGAGGAGAGGACACAGTGAGTAATCTGCTCTGGAGGGGATAGTGTGAGAGTGAGGAGAGGACACAGTGAGTAATGGATCTGGAGGGGATAGTGTGAGAGTGAGGAGAGAACACAGTGAGTAATCTGCTCTGGAGGTGATAGTGTGAGAGTGAGAAGAGGACACAGTGAGTAATCTGCTCCGGAGGGGATAGTGTGACAGTGAGGTGAGGATACAGTGAGTAATGGATCTGGAGGGGATAGTGTGAGAGTGAAGAGAGAACACAGTGAGTAATCTGCTCCGGAGGTGATATTGTGAGAGTGAGGAGAGGACACGGTGAGTAATCTGCTCCGGAGGTGATAGTGTGAGAGTTAGGAGAGGACACAGTGAGTAATCTGCTCAGGAGGGGATAGTGTGAGAGTGAGGAGAGAACACAGTGAGTAATGGATCTGGAGGGGACAGTGTGAGAGTGAGGAGAGGACACAGTGAGTAATGGATCTGGAGGGCATAGTGTGAGAGTGAGGAGAGGACACAGTGAGTAATCTGCTCCAGAGGTGATAGTGTGAGAGTGAGGAGAGGACACAGTGAGTAATCTGCTCCGGAGGGGATAGTGTGAGAGTGAGGAGAGAACACAGTGAGTAATGGATCTGGAGGGGATAGTTTGAGAGTGAGGAGAGGACACAGTGAGTAATGGATCTGAAGGGGATAGTGTGAGAGTGAGGAGAGGACACAGTGAGTAATCTGCTCCGGAGGTGATATTGTGAGAGTGAGGAGAGGACACGGTGAGTAATCTGCTCCGGAGGTGATAGTGTGAGAGTGAGGAGAGAACACAGTGAGTAATGGATCTGGAATGGACAGTGTGAGAGTGAGGAGAGGACACAGTGAGTAATGGATCTGGAGGGCATAGTGTGAGAGTGAGGAGAGGACACAGTGAGTAATCTGCTCCGTAGGGGATAGTGTGAGAGTGAGGAGAGAACACAGTGAGTAATCTGCTCTGGAGGGGATAGTGTGAGAGTGAGGAGAGGACACAGTGAGTAATCTGCTCTGGAGGGGATAGTGTGAGAGTGAGGAGAGAACACAGTGAGTAATGGACCTGGAGGGGATAGTGTGAGAGTGAGGAGAGGACACAGTGAGTAATGGATCTGGAGGGGATAGTGTGAGAGTGAGGAGAGGACACAGTGAGTAATCTGCTCCGGAGGTGATATTGTGAGAGTGAGGAGAGGACACGGTGAGTAATCTGCTCCGGAGGTGATAGTGTGAGAGTGAGGAGAGAACACAGTGAGTAATGGATCTGGAGGGGACAGTGTGAGAGTGAGGAGAGGACACAGTGAGTAATGGATCTGGAGGGCATAGTGTGAGAGTGAGGAGAGGACACATTGAGTAATCTGCTCTGGAGGGGATAGTGTGAGAGTGAGGAGAGAACACAGTGAGTAATGGATCTGGAGGGGACAATGTGAGAGTGAGGAGAGGACACAGTGAGTAATGGATCTGGAGGGCATAGTGTGAGAGTGAGGAGAGGACACAGTGAGTAATCTGACTCTGGAGGAGATAGTGTGAGAGTGAGGAGAGGACACAGTGAGTAATCTGCTCCGGAGGTGATAGTGTGAGAGTGAGGAGAGAACACAGTGAGTAATCTGCTCTGGAAGGGATAGTGTGAGAGTGAGGAGAGGACACAGTGAGTAATGGATCTGGAGGGGATAGTGTGAGAGTGAGGAGAGGACACAGTGAGTAATGGATCTGGAGGGCATAGTGTGAGAGTGAGGAGAGGACACAGTGAGTAATCTGCTCCAGAGGGGATAGTGTGAGAGTGAGGAGAGGACACAGTGAGTAATCTGCTCCGGAGGGGATAGTGTGAGAGTGAGGAGAGGACACAGTAAGTAATGGATCTGGAGGGGATAGTGTGAGAGTGAGGAGAGAACACAGTGAGTAATGAATCTGGAGGTGATAGTGTGAGAGTGAGGAGAGGACATAGTGAGTAATCTGCTCCGGAGGGCATAGTGTGAGAGTGAGGAGAGAACACAGTGAGTAATGGATCTGGAGGGGATAGTGTGAGAGTGAGGAGAGGACACAGTGAGTAATGGATCTGGAGGGGATAGTGTGAGAGTGAGGAGAGAACACAGTGAGTAATGGATCTGGAGGGGATAGTGTGAGAGTGAGGAGAGGACACAGTGAGTAATGGATCTGGAGGGGATAGTGTGAGAGTGAGGAGAGGACACAGTGAGTAATGCATCTGGAGGGGATAGTGTGAAAGTGAGGAGAGGACACAGCGAGTAATCTGCTCCGGAGGGGATAGTGTGAGAGTGAGGAGAGAACACAGTGAATAATGGATCTGGAGGGGATAGTGTGAGAGTGAGGAGAGGACACAGTGAGTAATGGATCTGGAGGGGATAGTGTGAGAGTGAGGAGAGGACACAGTGAGTAATGCATCTGAAGGGGATAGTGTGAAAGTGAGGAGAGGACACAGCGAGTAATCTGCTCCGGAGGGGATAGTGTGAGAGTGAGGAGAGAACACAGTGAATAATGGATCTGGAGGGGATAGTGTGAGAGTGAGGAGAGGACACAGTCAGTAATGGATCTGGAGGGGATAGTGTGAGAGTGAGGAGAGGATACAGTGAGTAATCTGCTCCGGAGGGGATAGTGTGAGAGTGAGGAGAGAACACAGTGAATAATGGATCTGGAGGGCATAGTGTGAAAGTGAGGAGAGAACACACTGAGTAATCTGCTCCGGAGGTGATAGTGTGAGAGTGAGGAGAGGACACAGTGAGTAATGGATCTGGAGGGGATAGTTTGAGAGTGAGGAGAGGACACAGTGAGTAATGGATCAGGAGGGGATAGTGTGAGAGTGAGGAGAGGACACAGTGAGTAATGGATCTGGAGGGGATAGTGTGAGAGTGAGGAGAGGACACAGTGAGTAATGGATCTGGAGGGGATAGTGTGAGAGTGAGGAGAGAACACAGTGAGTAATGTATCTGGAGGTGATAGTGTGAGAGTGAGGAGAGAACACAGTGAGTAATGGATCTGGAGGGGATAGTGTGAGAGTGAGGAGAGGACACAGTGAGTAATGGATCTGGAGGGCATAGTGTGAGAGTGAGGAGAGGACACAGTGAGTAATCTGCTCTGGAGGGGATAGTGTGAGAGTGAGGAAAGGACACAGTGAGTAATGGATCTGGAGGGGATAGTGTGAGAGTGAGGAGAGGACACAGTGAGTAATGGATCTGGAGGGGATAGTGTGAGAGTGAGGAGAGGACACAGTGAGTAATCTGCTCTGGAGGGGATAGTGTGAGAGTGAGGAGAGGACACAGTGAGTAATGGATCTGGAGGGGATAGTGTGAGAGTGAGGAGAGGACACAGTGAGTAATGGATCTGGAGGGGATAGTGTGAGAGTGAGGAGAGGACACAGTGAGTAATCTGCTTCGGAGGGAATAGTGTGAGAGTGAGGAGAGGACACAGTGAGTAATGGATCTGGAGGGGATAGTGTGAGAGTGAGGAGAGGACACAGTGAGTAATCTGCTCTGGAGGGGATAGTGTGAGAGTGAGGAGAGGACACAGTGAGTAATGGATCTGGAGGGGATAGTGTGAGAGTGAGGAGAGGACACAGTGAGTAATGGATCTGGAGGGGATAGTGTGAAAGTGAGGAGAGAACACAGTGAGTAATGGATCTGGAGGGGATAGTGTGAGAGTGAGGAGAGGACACAGTGAATAATCTGTCTCTGGAGGGGATAGTGTGAGAGTGAGGAGAGGACACAGTGAGTAATCTGCTCCGGAGGGGATAGTGTGAGAGTGAGGAGAGGACACAGTGAGTAATTTGCTCCGGAGGGGATAGTGTGAGAGTGAGGATAGGACACAGTGAGTAATGGATCTGGAGGGCATAGTGTGAGAGTGAGGAGAGATCACAGTGAGTAATGGATCTGGAGGGCATAGTGTGAGAGTGAGGAGAGGATACAGTGAGTAATCTGCTCCGGAAGTGATAGTGTGAGAGTGAGGAGAGGACACAGTGAGTAATCTGCTCCGGAGGGCATAGTGTGAGAGTGAGGAGAGAACACAGTGAGTAATCTGCTCTGGAGGGGATAGTGTTAGAGTGAGGAGAGGACACAGTGAGTAATGAATCTGGAGGTGATAGTGTGAGAGTGAGGGGAGGACTCAGTGAGTAATTTGCTCCGGAGGGGATAGTGTGAGAGTGAGGAGAGAACACAGTGAGTAATGGATCTGAAGGGGATAGTGTGAGAGTGAGGAGAGGACACAGTTAGTAATCTGCTCCGGAGGGGATAGTGTGAGAGTGAGGAGAGGACACAGTGAGTAATGGATCTGGAGGGGATAGTGTGAGAGTGAGGAGAGGACACAGTGAGTAATGGATCTGCAGGGGATAGTGTGAGAGTGAGGAGAGGACACAGTGAGTAATGGATCTGGAGGGGATAGTGTGAGAGTGAGGAGAGGACACAGTGAGTAATGGATCTGGAGGGGATAGTGTGAGAGTGAGGAGAGGACACAGTGAGTAATGGATCTGGAGGGGATAGTGTGAGAGTGAGGAGAGGACACAGTGAGTAATCTGACTCTGGAGGAGATAGTGTGAGAGTGAGGAGAGGACACAGTGAGTAATCTGCTCCGGAGGTGATAGTGTGAGAGTGAGGAGAGGACACAGTGAGTAATCTGCTCCGGAGGGGATAGTGTGAGAGTGAGGAGAGAACACAGTGAGTAATGGATCTGGAGGGGATAGTGTGAGAGTGAGGAGAGGACACAGTGAGTAATGGATCTGGAGGGGATAGTGTGAGAGTGAGGAGAGGACACAGTGAGTAATCTGCTCCGGAGGTGATATTGTGAGAGTGAGGAGAGGACACGGTGAGTAATCTGCTCCAGAGGTGATAGTGTGAGAGTTAGGAGAGGACACAGTGAGTAATCTGCTCCGGAGGGGATAGTGTGAGAGGGAGGAGAGGACACAGTGAGTAATCTGCTCCGGAGGTGATATTGTGACAGTGAGGAGAGGACACGGTGAGTAATCTGCTCCAGAGGTGATAGTGTGAGAGTTAGGAGAGGACACAGTGAGTAATGGATCTGGAGGGGATAGTGTGAGAGTGAGGAGAGGACACAGTGAGTAATCTGCTCCGGAGGGGATAGTGTGAGAGTGAGGAGAGGACACAGTGAGTAATCTGCTCCGGAGGTGATATTGTGAGAGTTAGGAGAGGACACAGTGAGTAATCTGCTCCGGAGGGCATAGTGTGAGAGTGAGGAGAGGACACAGTGAGTAATGGATCTGGAGGGGATAGTGTGAGAGTGAGGAGAGGACACAGTGAGTAATCTGCTCTGGAGGGGATAGTGTGAGAGTGAGGAGAGGACACAGTGAGTAATGGATCTGGAGGGGATAGTGTGAGCGTGAGGAGAGGACACAGTGAGTAATCTGCTCTGGAGGGGATAGTGTGAGAGTGAGGAGAGGACACTGTGAGTAATGGATCTGGAGGGGATAGTGTGAGAGTGAGGAGAGAACACAGTGAGTAATCTGCTCTGGAGGTGATAGTGTGAGAGTGAGGAGAGGACACAGTGAGTAATCTGCTCCGGAGGGGATAGTGTGAGAGTGAGGAGAGGATACAGTGAGTAATGGATCTGGAGGGGATAGTGTGAGAGTGAAGAGAGGACACAGTGAGTAATCTGCTCCGGAGGTGATATTGTGAGAGTGAGGAGAGGACACGGTGAGTAATCTGCTCCGGAGGTGATAGTGTGAGAGTTAGGAGACGACACAGTGAGTAATCTGCTCCGGAGGGGATAGTGTGAGAGTGAGGAGAGAACACAGTGAGTAATGGATCTGGAGGGGACAGTGTGAGAGTGAGGAGAGGACACAGTGAGTAATGGATCTGGAGGGCATAGTGTGAGAGTGAGGAGAGGACACAGTGAGTAATCTGCTCCAGAGGTGATAGTGTGAGAGTGAGGAGAGGATACAGTGAGTAATGGATCTGGAGGGGATAGTGTGAGAGTGAAGAGAGGACACAGTGAGTAATCTGCTCCGGAGGTGATATTGTGAGAGTGAGGAGAGGACACAGTGAGTAATCTTCTCCGGAGGGGATAGTGTGAGAGTGAGGAGAGGACACAGTGAGTAATCTGCTCCGGAGGTGATATTGTGAGAGTTAGGAGAGGACACAGTGAGTAATCTGCTCCGGAGGGCAGAGTGTGAGAGTGAGGAGAGGACAGTGAGTAATGGATCTGGAGGGGATAGTGTGAGAGTGAGGAGAGGACACAGTGAGTAATCTGCTCTGGAGGGGATAGTGTGAGAGTGAGGAGAGGACACAGTGAGTAATGGATCTGGAGGGGATAGTGTGAGCGTGAGGAGAGGACACAGTGAGTAATCTGCTCTGGAGGGGATAGTGTGAGAGTGAGGAGAGGACACAGTGAGTAATGGATCTGGAGGGGATAGTGTGAGAGTGAAGAGAGAACACAGTGAGTAATCTGCTCTGGAGGTGATAGTGTGAGAGTGAGAAGAGGACACAGTGAGTAATCTGCTCCGGAGGGGATAGTGTGACAGTGAGGTGAGGATACAGTGAGTAATGGATCTGGAGGGGATAGTGTGAGAGTGAAGAGAGAACACAGTGAGTAATCTGCTCCGGAGGTGATATTGTGAGAGTGAGGAGAGGACACGGTGAGTAATCTGCTCCGGAGGTGATAGTGTGAGAGTTAGGAGAGGACACAGTGAGTAATCTGCTCAGGAGGGGATAGTGTGAGAGTGAGGAGAGAACACAGTGAGTAATGGATCTGGAGGGGACAGTGTGAGAGTGAGGAGAGGACACAGTGAGTAATGGATCTGGAGGGCATAGTGTGAGAGTGAGGAGAGGACACAGTGAGTAATCTGCTCCAGAGGTGATAGTGTGAGAGTGAGGAGAGGACACAGTGAGTAATCTGCTCCGGAGGGGATAGTGTGAGAGTGAGGAGAGAACACAGTGAGTAATGGATCTGGAGGGGATAGTGTGAGAGTGAGGAGAGGACACAGTGAGTAATGGATCTGGAGGGGATAGTGTGAGAGTGAGGAGAGGACACAGTGAGTAATCTGCTCCGGAGGTGATATTGTGAGAGTGAGGAGAGGACACGGTGAGTAATCTGCTCCGGAGGTGATAGTGTGAGAGTGAGGAGAGAACACAGTGAGTAATGGATCTGGAATGGACAGTGTGAGAGTGAGGAGAGGACACAGTGAGTAATGGATCTGGAGGGCATAGTGTGAGAGTGAGGAGAGGACACAGTGAGTAATCTGCTCCGTAGGGGATAGTGTGAGAGTGAGGAGAGAACACAGTGAGTAATCTGCTCTGGAGGGGATAGTGTGAGAGTGAGGAGAGGACACAGTGAGTAATCTGCTCTGGAGGGGATAGTGTGAGAGTGAGGAGAGAACACAGTGAGTAATGGACCTGGAGGGGATAGTGTGAGAGTGAGGAGAGGACACAGTGAGTAATGGATCTGGAGGGGATAGTGTGAGAGTGAGGAGAGGACACAGTGAGTAATCTGCTCCGGAGGTGATATTGTGAGAGTGAGGAGAGGACACGGTGAGTAATCTGCTCCGGAGGTGATAGTGTGAGAGTGAGGAGAGAACACAGTGAGTAATGGATCTGGAGGGGACAGTGTGAGAGTGAGGAGTGGACACAGTGAGTAATGGATCTGGAGGGCATAGTGTGAGAGTGAGGAGAGGACACAGTGAGTAATCTGCTCCGGAGGGGATAGTGTGAGAGTGAGGAGAGAACACAGTGCGTAATGGATCTGGAGGGGACAGTGTGAGAGTGAGGAGAGGACACAGTGAGTAATGGATCTGGAGGGCATAGTGTGAGAGTGAGGAGAGGACACAGTGAGTAATCTGACTCTGGAGGAGATAGTGTGAGAGTGAGGAGAGGACACAGTGAGTAATCTGCTCCGGAGGTGATAGTGTGAGAGTGAGGAGAGAACACAGTGAATAATCTGCTCTGAAAGGGATAGTGTGAGAGTGAGGAGAGGACACAGTGAGTAATGGATCTGGAGGGGATAGTGTGAGAGTGAGGAGAGGACACAGTGAGTAATGGATCTGGAGGGCATAGTGTGAGAGTGAGGAGAGGACACAGTGAGTAATCTGCTCCAGAGGGGATAGTGTGAGAGTGAGGAGAGGACACAGTGAGTAATCTGCTCCGGAGGGGATAGTGTGAGAGTGAGGAGAGGACACAGTAAGTAATGGATCTGGAGGGGATAGTGTGAGAGTGAGGAGAGGATACAGTGGGTAATCTGCTCCGGAGGGGATAGTGTGAGAGTGAGGAGAGAACACAGTGAGTAATGGATCTGGAGGTGATAGTGTGAGAGTGAGGAGAGGACACAGTGAGTAATCTGCTCCGGAGGGCATAGTGTGAGAGTGAGGAGAGAACACAGTGAGTAATGGATCTGGAGGGGATAGTGTGAGAGTGAGGAGAGGACACAGTGAGTAATGGATCTGGAGGGGATAGTGTGAGAGTGAGGAGAGAACACAGTGAGTAATGGATCTGGAGGGGATAGTGTGAGAGTGAGGAGAGGACACAGTGAGTAATGGATCTGGAGGGGATAGTGTGAGAGTGAGGAGAGAACACAGTGAGTAATGGATCTGGAGGGGATAGTGTGAGAGTGAGGAGAGGACACAGTGAGTAATGGATCTGTAGGGGATAGTGTGAGAGTGAGGAGAGGACACAGTGAGTAATGGATCTGGAGGGGATAGTGTGAGAGTGAGGAGAGGATACAGTGAGTAATCTGCTCCGGAGGGGATAGTGTGAGAGTGAGGAGAGAACACAGTGAGTAATGGATCTGGAGGTGATAGTGTGAGAGTGAGGAGAGGACACAGTGAGTAATCTGCTCCGGAGGGCATAGTGTGAGAGTGAGGAGAGAACACAGTGAATAATGGATCTGGAGGGGATAGTGTGAGAGTGAGGAGAGGACACAGTGAGTAATGGATCTGGAGGGGATAGTGTGAGAGTGAGGAGAGGATACAGTGAGTAATCTGCTCCGGAGGGGATAGTGTGAGAGTGAGGAGAGAACACAGTGAATAATGGATCTGGAGGGCATAGTGTGAGAGTGAGGAGAGAACACAGTGAGTAATCTGCTCCGGAGGTGATAGTGTGAGAGTGAGGAGAGGACACAGTGAGTAATGGATCTGGAGGGGATAGTTTGAGAGTGAAGAGAGGACACAGTGAGTAATGGATCTGGAGGGGATAGTGTGACAGTGAGGAGAGGACACAGTGAGTAATGGATCTGGAGGGGATAGTGTGAGAGTGAGGAGAGGACACAGTGAGTAATGGATCTGGAGGGCATAGTGTGAGAGTGAGGAGAGGACACAGTGAGTAATCTGCTCCAGAGGTGATAGTGTGAGAGTGAGGAGAGGACACAGTGAGTAATCTGCTCCGGAGGGGATAGTGTGAGAGTGAGGAGAGAACACAGTGAGTAATGGATCTGGAGGGGATAGTGTGAGAGTGAGGAGAGGACACAGTGAGTAATGGATCTGGAGGGGATAGTGTGAGAGTGAGGAGAGGACACAGTGAGTAATCTGCTCCGGAGGTGATATTGTGAGAGTGAGGAGAGGACACGGTGAGTAATCTGCTCCGGAGGTGATAGTGTGAGAGTGAGGAGAGAACACAGTGAGTAATGGATCTGGAATGGACAGTGTGAGAGTGAGGAGAGGACACAGTGAGTAATGGATCTGGAGGGCATAGTGTGAGAGTGAGGAGAGGACACAGTGAGTAATCTGCTCCGGAGGGGATAGTGTGAGAGTGAGGAGAGAACACAGTGAGTAATCTGCTCTGGAGGGGATAGTGTGAGAGTGAGGAGAGGACACAGTGAGTAATCTGCTCTGGAGGGGATAGTGTGAGAGTGAGGAGAGAACACAGTGAGTAATGGACCTGGAGGGGATAGTGTGAGAGTGAGGAGAGGACACAGTGAGTAATGGATCTGGAGGGGATAGTGTGAGAGTGAGGAGAGGACACAGTGAGTAATCTGCTCTGGAGGTGATATTGTGAGAGTGAGGAGAGGACACGGTGAGTAATCTCCTCCGGAGGTGATAGTGTGAGAGTGATGAGAGAACACAGTGAGTAATGGATCTGGAGGGGACAGTGTGAGAGTGAGGAGAGGACACAGTGAGTAATGGATCTGGAGGGCATAGTGTGAGAGTGAGGAGAGGACACAGTGAGTAATCTGCTCCGGAGGGGATAGTGTGAGAGTGAGGAGAGAACACAGTGAGTAATGGATCTGGAGGGGACAGTGTGAGAGTGAGGAGAGGACACAGTGAGTAATGGATCTGGAGGGCATAGTGTGAGAGTGAGGAGAGGACACAGTGAGTAATCTGACTCTGGAGGAGATAGTGTGAGAGTGAGGAGAGGACACAGTGAGTAATCTGCTCCGGAGGTGATAGTGTGAGAGTGAGGAGAGAACACAGTGAGTAATCTGCTCTGGAAGGGATAGTGTGAGAGTGAGGAGAGGACACAGTGAGTAATTGATCTGGAGGGGATAGTGTGAGAGTGAGGAGAGGACACAGTGAGTAATGGATCTGGAGGGCATAGTGTGAGAGTGAGGAGAGGACACAGTGAGTAATCTGCTCCAGAGGGGATAGTGTGAGAGTGAGGAGAGGACACAGTGAGTAATCTGCTCCGGAGGGGATAGTGTGAGAGTGAGGAGAGGATACAGTGGGTAATCTGCTCCGGAGGGGATAGTGTGAGAGTGAGGAGAGAACACAGTGAGTAATGAATCTGGAGGTGATAGTGTGAGAGTGAGGAGAGGACACAGTGAGTAATCTGCTCCGGAGGGCATAGTGTGAGTGAGGAGAGAACACAGTGAGTAATGGATCTGGAGGGGATAGTGTGAGAGTGAGGAGAGGACACAGTGAGTAATGGATCTGGAGGGGATAGTGTGAGAGTGAGGAGAGAACACAGTGAGTAATGGATCTGGAGGGGATAGTGTGAGAGTGAGGAGAGGACACAGTGAGTAATGGATCTGGAGGGGATAGTGTGAGAGTGAGGAGAGGACACAGTGAGTAATGCATCTGGAGGGGATAGTGTGAAAGTGAGGAGAGGATACAGCGAGTAATCTGCTCCGGAGGGGATAGTGTGAGAGTGAGGAGAGAACACAGTGAATAATGGATCTGGAGGGGATAGTGTGAGAGTGAGGAGAGGACACAGTGAGTAATGGATCTGGAGGGGATAGTGTGAGAGTGAGGAGAGGACACAGTGAGTAATGCATCTGGAGGGGATAGTGTGAAAGTGAGGAGAGGACACAGCGAGTAATCTGCTCCGGAGGGGATAGTGTGAGAGTGAGGAGAGAACACAGTGAATAATGGATCTGGAGGGGATAGTGTGAGAGTGAGGAGAGGACACAGTGAGTAATGGATCTGGAGGGGATAGTGTGAGAGTGAGGAGAGGATACAGTGAGTAATCTGCTCCGGAGGGGATAGTGTGAGAGTGAGGAGAGAACACAGTGAATAATGGATCTGGAGGGCATAGTGTGAAAGTGAGGAGAGAACACAGTGAGTAATCTGCTCCGGAGGTGATAGTGTGAGAGTGAGGAGAGGACACAGTGAGTAATGGATCTGGAGGGGATAGTTTGAGAGTGAGGAGAGGACACAGTGAGTAATGGATCTGGAGGGGATAGTGTGAGAGTGAGGAGAGGACACAGTGAGTAATGGATCTGGAGGGGATAGTGTGAGAGTGAGGAGAGGACACAGTGAGTAATGGATCTGGAGGGGATAGTGTGAGAGTGAGGAGAGGACACAGTGAGTAATGGATCTGGAGGGGATAGTGTGAGAGTGAGGAGAGAACACAGTGAGTAATGTATCTGGAGGTGATAGTGTGAGAGTGAGGAGAGAACACAGTGAGTAATGGATCTGGAGCGGATAGTGTGAGAGTGAGGAGAGGACACAGTGAGTAATGGATCTGGAGGGCATAGTGTGAGAGTGAGGAGAGGACACAGTGAGTAATCTGCTCTGGAGGGGATAGTGTGAGAGTGAGGAAAGGACACAGTGAGTAATGGATCTGGAGGGGATAGTGTGAGAGTGAGGAGAGGACACAGTGAGTAATGGATCTGGAGGGGATAGTGTGAGAGTGAGGAGAGGACACAGTGAGTAATCTGCTCTGGAGGGGATAGTGTGAGAGTGAGGAGAGGACACAGTGAGTAATGGATCTGGAGGGGATAGTGTGAGAGTGAGGAGAGGACACAGTGAGTAATGGATCTGGAGGGGATAGTGTGAGAGTGAGGAGAGGACACAGTGAGTAATCTGCTTCGGAGGGGATAGTGTGAGAGTGAGGAGAGGACACAGTGAGTAATGGATCTGGAGGGGATAGTGTGAGAGTGAGGAGAGGACACAGTGAGTAATCTGCTCTGGAGGGGATAGTGTGAGAGTGAGGAGAGGACACAGTGAGTAATGGATCTGGAGGGGATAGTGTGAGAGTGAGGAGAGGACACAGTGAGTAATGGATCTGGAGGGGATAGTGTGAAAGTGAGGAGAGAACACAGTGAGTAATGGATCTGGAGGGGATAGTGTGAGAGTGAGGAGAGGACACAGTGAATAATCTGTCTCTGGAGGGGATAGTGTGAGAGTGAGGAGAGGACACAGTGAGTAATCTGCTCCGGAGGTGATAGTGTGAGAGTGATGAGAGAACACAGTGAGTAATGGATCTGGAGGGGACAGTGTGAGAGTGAGGAGAGGACACAGTGAGTAATGGATCTGGAGGGCATAGTGTGAGAGTGAGGAGAGGACACAGTGAGTAATGGATCTGGAGGGGATAGTGTGAGAGTGAGGAGAGGACACAGTGAGTAATCTGCTCTGGAGGGGATAGTGTGAGAGTGAGGAGAGGACACAGTGAGTAATGGATCTGGAGGGGATAGTGTGAGAGTGAGGAGAGGACACAGTGAGTAATGGATCTGGAGGGGATAGTGTGAGAGTGAGGAGAGGACACAGTGAGTAATCTGCTTCGGAGGGGATAGTGTGAGAGTGAGGAGAGGACACAGTGAGTAATGGATCTGGAGGGGATAGTGTGAGAGTGAGGAGAGGACACAGTGAGTAATCTGCTCTGGAGGGGATAGTGTGAGAGTGAGGAGAGGACACAGTGAGTAATGGATCTGGAGGGGATAGTGTGAGAGTGAGGAGAGGACACAGTGAGTAATGGATCTGGAGGGGATAGTGTGAAAGTGAGGAGAGAACACAGTGAGTAATGGATCTGGAGGGGATAGTGTGAGAGTGAGGAGAGGACACAGTGAATAATCTGTCTCTGGAGGGGATAGTGTGAGAGTGAGGAGAGGACACGGTGAGTAATCTCCTCCGGAGGTGAGAGTGTGAGAGTGATGAGAGAACACAGTGAGTAATGGATCTGGAGGGGACAGTGTGAGAGTGAGGAGAGGACACAGTGAGTAATGGATCTGGAGGGCATAGTGTGAGAGTGAGGAGAGGACACAGTGAGTAATCTGCTCCGGAGGGGATAGTGTGAGAGTGAGGAGAGAACACAGTGAGTAATGGATCTGGAGGGGACAGTGTGAGAGTGAGGAGAGGACACAGTGAGTAATGGATCTGGAGGGCATAGTGTGAGAGTGAGGAGAGGACACAGTGAGTAATCTGACTCTGGAGGAGATAGTGTGAGAGTGAGGAGAGGACACAGTGAGTAATCTGCTCCGGAGGTGATAGTGTGAGAGTGAGGAGAGAACACAGTGAGTAATCTGCTCTGGAAGGGATAGTGTGAGAGTGAGGAGAGGACACAGTGAGTAATTGATCTGGAGGGGATAGTGTGAGAGTGAGGAGAGGACACAGTGAGTAATGGATCTGGAGGGCATAGTGTGAGAGTGAGGAGAGGACACAGTGAGTAATCTGCTCCAGAGGGGATAGTGTGAGAGTGAGGAGAGGACACAGTGAGTAATCTGCTCCGGAGGGGATAGTGTGAGAGTGAGGAGAGGATACAGTGGGTAATCTGCTCCGGAGGGGATAGTGTGAGAGTGAGGAGAGAACACAGTGAGTAATGAATCTGGAGGTGATAGTGTGAGAGTGAGGAGAGGACACAGTGAGTAATCTGCTCCGGAGGGCATAGTGTGAGTGAGGAGAGAACACAGTGAGTAATGGATCTGGAGGGGATAGTGTGAGAGTGAGGAGAGGACACAGTGAGTAATGGATCTGGAGGGGATAGTGTGAGAGTGAGGAGAGAACACAGTGAGTAATGGATCTGGAGGGGATAGTGTGAGAGTGAGGAGAGGACACAGTGAGTAATGGATCTGGAGGGGATAGTGTGAGAGTGAGGAGAGGACACAGTGAGTAATGCATCTGGAGGGGATAGTGTGAAAGTGAGGAGAGGATACAGCGAGTAATCTGCTCCGGAGGGGATAGTGTGAGAGTGAGGAGAGAACACAGTGAATAATGGATCTGGAGGGGATAGTGTGAGAGTGAGGAGAGGACACAGTGAGTAATGGATCTGGAGGGGATAGTGTGAGAGTGAGGAGAGGACACAGTGAGTAATGCATCTGGAGGGGATAGTGTGAAAGTGAGGAGAGGACACAGCGAGTAATCTGCTCCGGAGGGGATAGTGTGAGAGTGAGGAGAGAACACAGTGAATAATGGATCTGGAGGGGATAGTGTGAGAGTGAGGAGAGGACACAGTGAGTAATGGATCTGGAGGGGATAGTGTGAGAGTGAGGAGAGGATACAGTGAGTAATCTGCTCCGGAGGGGATAGTGTGAGAGTGAGGAGAGAACACAGTGAATAATGGATCTGGAGGGCATAGTGTGAAAGTGAGGAGAGAACACAGTGAGTAATCTGCTCCGGAGGTGATAGTGTGAGAGTGAGGAGAGGACACAGTGAGTAATGGATCTGGAGGGGATAGTTT
Source organism: Rhinophrynus dorsalis (assembly GCA_037306005.1). Classification (NCBI taxonomy): domain Eukaryota; kingdom Metazoa; phylum Chordata; class Amphibia; order Anura; family Rhinophrynidae; genus Rhinophrynus; species Rhinophrynus dorsalis. The sequence continues at coordinate 4,907 of JBBDGT010000197.1, read as the reverse complement.
GAGAGTGAGGAGAGGACACAGTGAGTAATGGATCTGGAGGGGATAGTGTGAGAGTGAGGAGAGGACACAGTGAGTAATGGATCTGGAGGGGATAGTGTGAGAGTGAGGAGAGGACACAGTGAGTAATGGATCTGGAGGGGATAGTGTGAGAGTGAGGAGAGGACACAGTGAGTAATGGATCTGGAGGGGATAGTGTGAGAGTGAGGAGAGAACACAGTGAGTAATGTATCTGGAGGTGATAGTGTGAGAGTGAGGAGAGAACACAGTGAGTAATGGATCTGGAGCGGATAGTGTGAGAGTGAGGAGAGGACACTGTGAGTAATGGATCTGGAGGGCATAGTGTGAGAGTGAGGAGAGGACACAGTGAGTAATCTGCTCTGGAGGGGATAGTGTGAGAGTGAGGAAAGGACACAGTGAGTAATGGATCTGGAGGGGATAGTGTGAGAGTGAGGAGAGGACACAGTGAGTAATGGATCTGGAGGGGATAGTGTGAGAGTGAGGAGAGGACACAGTGAGTAATCTGCTCTGGAGGGGATAGTGTGAGAGTGAGGAGAGGACACAGTGAGTAATGGATCTGGAGGGGATAGTGTGAGAGTGAGGAGAGGACACAGTGAGTAATGGATCTGGAGGGGATAGTGTGAGAGTGAGGAGAGGACACAGTGAGTAATCTGCTTCGGAGGGGATAGTGTGAGAGTGAGGAGAGGACACAGTGAGTAATGGATCTGGAGGGGATAGTGTGAGAGTGAGGAGAGGACACAGTGAGTAATCTGCTCTGGAGGGGATAGTGTGAGAGTGAGGAGAGGACACAGTGAGTAATGGATCTGGAGGGGATAGTGTGAGAGTGAGGAGAGGACACAGTGAGTAATGGATCTGGAGGGGATAGTGTGAAAGTGAGGAGAGAACACAGTGAGTAATGGATCTGGAGGGGATAGTGTGAGAGTGAGGAGAGGACACAGTGAATAATCTGTCTCTGGAGGGGATAGTGTGAGAGTGAGGAGAGGACACAGTGAGTAATCTGCTCCGGAGGGGATAGTGTGAGAGTGAGGAGAGGACACAGTGAGTAATTTGCTCCGGAGGGGATAGTGTGAGAGTGAGGATAGGACACAGTGAGTAATGGATCTGGAGGGCATAGTGTGAGAGTGAGGAGAGATCACAGTGAGTAATGAATCTGGAGGGCATAGTGTGAGAGTGAGGAGAGGATACAGTGAGTAATCTGCTCCGGAGGTGATAGTGTGAGAGTGAGGAGAGGACACAGTGAGTAATCTGCTCCGGAGGGCATAGTGTGAGAGTGAGGAGAGAACACAGTGAGTAATCTGCTCTGGAGGGGATAGTGTTAGAGTGAGGAGAGGACACAGTGAGTAATGAATCTGGAGGTGATAGTGTGAGAGTGAGGAGAGGACACAGTGAGTAATTTGCTCCGGAGGAGATAGTGTGAGAGTGAGGAGAGAACACAGTGAGTAATGGATCTGAAGGGGATAGTGTGAGAGTGAGGAGAGGACACAGTTAGTAATCTGCTCCGGAGGGGATAGTGTGAGAGTGAGGAGAGGACACAGTGAGTAATGGATCTGGAGGGGATAGTGTGAGAGTGAGGAGAGGACACAGTGAGTAATGGATCTGGAGGGGATAGTGTGAGAGTGAGGAGAGGACACAGTGAGTAATGGATCTGGAGGGGATAGTGTGAGAGTGAGGAGAGGACACAGTGAGTAATGGATCTGGAGGGGATAGTGTGAGAGTGAGGAGAGAACACAGTGAGTAATGTATCTGGAGGTGATAGTGTGAGAGTGAGGAGAGAACACAGTGAGTAATGGATCTGGAGGGGATAGTGTGAGAGTGAGGAGAGGACACAGTGAGTAATGGATCTGGAGGGCATAGTGTGAGAGTGAGGAGAGGACACAGTGAGTAATCTGCTCTGGAGGGGATAGTGTGAGAGTGAGGAGAGGACACAGTGAGTAATGGATCTGGAGGGGATAGTGTGAGAGTGAGGAGAGGACACAGTGAGTAATGGATCTGGAGGGGATAGTGTGAGAGTGAGGAGAGGACACAGTGAGTAATCTGCTCTGGAGGGGATAGTGTGAGAGTGAGGAGAGGACACAGTGAGTAATGGATCTGGAGGGGATAGTGTGAGAGTGAGGAGAGGACACAGTGAGTAATGGATCTGGAGGGGATAGTGTGAGAGTGAGGAGAGGACACAGTGAGTAATCTGCTTCGGAGGGGATAGTGTGAGAGTGAGGAGAGGACACAGTGAGTAATGGATCTGGAGGGGATAGTGTGAGAGTGAGGAGAGGACACAGTGAGTAATCTGCTCTGGAGGGGATAGTGTGAGAGTGAGGAGAGGACACAGTGAGTAATGGATCTGGAGGGGATAGTGTGAGAGTGAGGAGAGGACACAGTGAGTAATGGATCTGGAGGGGATAGTGTGAAAGTGAGGAGAGAACACAGTGAGTAATGGATCTGGAGGGGATAGTGTGAGAGTGAGGAGAGGACACAGTGAATAATCTGTCTCTGGAGGGGATAGTGTGAGAGTGAGGAGAGGACACAGTGAGTAATCTGCTCCGGAGGGGATAGTGTGAGAGTGAGGAGAGGACACAGTGAGTAATTTGCTCCGGAGGGGATAGTGTGAGAGTGAGGATAGGACACAGTGAGTAATGGATCTGGAGGGCATAGTGTGAGAGTGAGGAGAGATCACAGTGAGTAATGGATCTGGAGGGCATAGTGTGAGAGTGAGGAGAGGATACAGTGAGTAATCTGCTCCGGAGGTGATAGTGTGAGAGTGAGGAGAGGACACAGTGAGTAATCTGCTCCGGAGGGCATAGTGTGAGAGTGAGGAGAGAACACAGTGAGTAATCTGCTCTGGAGGGGATAGTGTTAGAGTGAGGAGAGGACACAGTGAGTAATGAATCTGGAGGTGATAGTGTGAGAGTGAGGAGAGGACACAGTGAGTAATTTGCTCCGGAGGGGATAGTGTGAGAGTGAGGAGAGAACACAGTGAGTAATGGATCTGAAGGGGATAGTGTGAGAGTGAGGAGAGGACACAGTTAGTAATCTGCTCCGGAGGGGATAGTGTGAGAGTGAGGAGAGGACACAGTGAGTAATGGATCTGGAGGGCATAGTGTGAGAGTGAGGAGAGGACACAGTTAGTAATCTGCTCTGGAGGGTATAGTGTGAGAGTGAGAAGAGGACACAGTGAGTAATCTGCTCTGGAGGGGATAGTGTGAGAGTGAGTAGAGGACACAGTGAGTAATGGATCTGGAGGGCATAGTGTGAGAGTGAGGAGAGGACACAGTTAGTAATCTGCTCTGGAGGGTATAGTGTGAGAGTGAGGAGAGGACACAGTGAGTAATCTGCTCTGGAGGGGATAGTGTGAGAGTGAGTAGAGGACACAGTGAGTAATGGATCTGGAGGGGATAGTGTGAGAGTGAGGAGAGGACACAGTGAGTAATCTGCTCCAGAGGGGATAGTGTGAGAGTGAGGAGAGGACACAGTGAGTAATCTGCTCCGGAGGGGATAGTGTGAGAGTGAGGAGAGGATACAGTGGGTAATCTGCTCCGGAGGGGATAGTGTGAGAGTGAGGAGAGAACACAGTGAGTAATGAATCTGGAGGTGATAGTGTGAGAGTGAGGAGAGGACACAGTGAGTAATCTGCTCCGGAGGGCATAGTGTGAGAGTGAGGAGAGAACACAGTGAGTAATGGATCTGGAGGGGATAGTGTGAGAGTGAGGAGAGGACACAGTGAGTAATCTGCTCTGGAGGGGATAGTGTGAGAGTGAGGAGAGGACACAGTGAGTAATGGATCTGGAGCGGGGATAGTGTGAGAGTGAGGGAGAGGACACAGTGAGTAATGGATCTGGAGGGGATAGTGTGAGAGTGAGGAGAGGACACAGTGAGTAATGCATCTGGAGGGGATAGTGTGAAAGTGAGGAGAGGATACAGCGAGTAATCTGCTCCGGAGGGGATAGTGTGAGAGTGAGGAGAGAACACAGTGAATAATGGATCTGGAGGGGATAGTGTGAGAGTGAGGAGAGGACACAGTGAGTAATGGATCTGGAGGGGATAGTGTGAGAGTGAGGAGAGGACACAGTGAGTAATGCATCTGGAGGGGATAGTGTGAAAGTGAGGAGAGGACGACAGCGAGTAATCTGCTCCGGAGGGGATAGTGTGAGAGTGAGGAGAGAACACAGTGAATAATGGATCTGGAGGGGATAGTGTGAGAGTGAGGAGAGGACACAGTGAGTAATGGATCTGGAGGGGATAGTGTGAGAGTGAGGAGAGGATACAGTGAGTAATCTGCTCCGGAGGGGGATAGTGTGAGAGTGAGGAGAGAACACAGTGAATAATGGATCTGGAGGGCATAGTGTGAAAGTGAGGAGAGAACACAGTGAGTAATCTGCTCCTGGAGGTGATAGTGTGAGAGTGAGGAGAGGACACAGTGAGTAATGGATCTGGAGGGGATAGTTTGAGAGTGAGGAGAGGACACAGTGAGTAATGGATCTGGAGGGGATAGTGTGAGAGTGAGGAGAGGACACAGTGAGTAATGGATCTGGAGGGGATAGTGTGAGAGTGAGGAGAGGACACAGTGAGTAATGGATCTGGAGGGGATAGTGTGAGAGTGAGGAGAGGACACAGTGAGTAATGGATCTGGAGGGGATAGTGTGAGAGTGAGGAGAGAACACAGTGAGTAATGTATCTGGAGGTGATAGTGTGAGAGTGAGGAGAGAGACACAGTGAGTAATGGATCTGGAGCGGATAGTGTGAGAGTGAGGAGAGTGACACAGTGAGTAATTGGATCTGGAGGGCATAGTGTGAGAGTGAGGAGAGGACACAGTGAGTAATCCTGCTCTGGAGGGGATAGTGTGAGAGTGAGGAAAGGACACAGTGAGTAATGGATCTGGAGGGGATAGTGTGAGAGA